>CM058230.1:94281051-94582163 GCA_030180135.1 Orychophragmus violaceus
CCAGAGAGTATTTATAGGAGATATTGTTCATTATTCCAATGAATTTGCTTTGGGTGAATTTGTTTATAAAAAAAGTTTGACGTGGAATTTACGACGTTTTGACGTATATTCATTGTAATTTTACGTCGGATTTATGTCGAAACGTCGTAAATTCGACATGAAACTTTTTTTTTATATATAAAAAACATTTTTCAACAAAAAAAACACAACCCGTTAATTCAAAACTACAAACAAATATTATATAGAGAAAAGATTCAACTAGAAAAAACTTTCAGATAATTTTATTCTTCGCTAGAGTTACTTAATGAATCATGATCTGAGTCATTCTGATCAGACTCAACATCTTTATCATCATCGCTAGATTCCATTTCTTCTGACTGGCCTTCTTCTTCGGTATCATTCGGGAGATGATCAAATTTCCGATTACGAGGATCTGTAAATAACATGTCATCTGTACTCTCGTTGGGCGTGGTAAAAAATTCACAACTATCTTGTTGCATTGGCGGCATTTCATCCACTCCGACTATACGACCCTTAGGTGTAACTTTTATAACTGACAACCATTGGATCCCAGATGTTTGAGTACGCGGATACGAGAGAAACGTGACTTGCTCCGCTTTCGAGGCTAATATGAACGGCTCAAATTTGTTGTACCGTCTTGCTGCATTAACGTCCACAACTCCAAAATTGTTAACTCGAACTCCTCGTCCATCTGAAGATGACGGTTTTCAAGTTAATCAATCCCGGGTACTCAATCTCGATTTTTTTTTGCAGAAGTCCATAAAAGTCTGTCTCGCCTCTAACACATATACCATAGTTTTTAGTCGCACGATGTTGACCATACTTGTATGTATGAAAAACATAACCACATGATAAATACATTGGTTCGGTTGTTATCTGGACAAGGGGACCCAAAAGCAATTCGTGCAACCATGGCGGATATTGTGGATCACCGCAATCAATCTATAAAAATAGAAACATATAGAGAAGGTGTTAATTATATTACTTCCTGAAATAAGACATCAAACTATTAAGTATAATCTAATTAACAATACTTGAGTTCGCAGCCAAGACACAAAATGTTGATCTTTCCGTATGTTGACCTCCATGTCCGAAACGCCATCTATCGCCTCTCAAACCTGCTCCTCAAATAAGCTAGATCAAATAAGACATATGTAAGTAAGAATAGTACATACTTATAATTACCTCGAAACATTAATTATTACCTCTCAAGAGGACGAAGCATATCAAAATTTAGAATAATGTATATGTGGGCACTATGGCAGTCATTCGGGCTGCTCCACCAGCATAGTCTTAGTTTACCGCTTAGACGGCCAATTGGTGAGAAGATGTCTGGAACATCATCAACATATGTTCATCCAACACCATAATCATCATATCGTTGTGGCCTTCTTTTACGTGTCCGGACTTTTGAAGCAAACTAATATGATGTGAAGTGAGAGGTTTCTTCAGTTAGACTACCTGCCATAATAGACCCAGGTACCCGTGCTAGATTCTTCGCTTTTCCCTTCAAATGTTTCATAAAACGCTCGAAAGGATACATCCACCGAAATTGAACATGGCCACCTAATTATGCTTCATGTGGGAGATGGATAGGGAGATGTTCCATAACTTTAAAAAGGCTGGCGGAAATATATTCTCCAAATTGCATAGTAGTATTGGAACATTTTCTTTAGGTGTGCAATGACATCTTCCGATAAAGTGAGGGTACTGAGATCTCGGAAAAAATTTCCAATACCTGCATACGCAATAACTTTTATTAGAATACAAGTTTAAACTCAATAAGTTTAATTATTCAAAATTTACATACCAGCAATTGCGTCGTTCACCTTTTCATCAACCAGCTCGGTAAACGCGAAAAGGAGTAGTCATTGCATAAATACATGACAGCCATGACTCTTCATCCCTGTGAATTTTTTTACAGGCTCAACACATTTAGAAAGATTAGAAACATACCCATCTGGAAAGCACACACCCGCTGATACCCAATCAAACAATGCTGATTTAGCTTCAGAAGACAACCGAAATATAAGAACTAGTGCATCCCCACTTTCTTGAATATGTAACTCATTTCTTGAATAAATCTCTGGCAAGTCTAACCTTGACTTTATAGTATCTTTAGTTCTTCCCGGCACATTCAACACTGTATTCATGATGTTGTCGAAGAAGTTTTTCTCAATATGCATCACATCCAGATTGTGTCTCAACAAATGATCTTGCCAGTATGGAAGTTTCCAGAAAATGCTTTTCTTATGCCAGTTATGTTGATCACCGTATCCGTCTGGCATATTAGCAGGAGTGTGCCAACTTCCTCCGCGTCTTACTGTCCCTTGTGCACCAAAATGATCAATTTGGTCCTCTATCTCTACTTAGGATAGATAAACCGGCGGCGGAACATGAACAACTTTGTTCTTCCTAAAAAATTTCTTGTTTCTCCTGTATGGATGGTTGCTAGGTAGAAACCGGCAGTGACAGTCAAACCAAGATGTTTTTCTACCGCTCTTCAATTGAAACGATTATGTCCGGTTCATGCAATACGGACAAGCTAATCTTCCATGTGTAGTCCAACCTGATAACATGCCGTATGCGGGGAAGTCGCTTATTGTACACATAATAATCGCCCGCATCGTAAATTCCTTTTCCTTGAACAGTCATATTTTCGAGCACCGGTGAACCACAATTGCTTCAACTCATGAATCAGAGGCTGCAGAAATATATCGAATGACCGCTTTAGATGCTTAGAACCTGATATCAAAATACTCAAGAAATGAAATTCTCTTTGCATGCACATACTTGGGGGAAGATTGTAAGGTGTCAAGATTACCGGCCAAAAAGAGTATTGTCTACGAGACATACCAAATGGCCTAAATTCATCCGTGCAAAGATCAAGGTAGACATTTCTAGCTTGTCTAGCAAACTGGGGATGTACCGTCTTAAAGTGCTTCCACACCTTTGCATATGAAGGATGAGTCACTGCCCCATATGTCTATGAATGCTCAGCATGCCATCGCATCGAAGAAGTTGTTCTTTCAGACTGACACATATGTTGCAACCTTTCCGTTATAAGAAGGTACCACATCCTTTGGTATGGTACTTTGGTCCGTCCACTTCCTTGCGGCTTATACCTTGGTTTTCCACAAAAACGACACTCCTGCAGTTTATCATATTCTTTCCAAAAAGCATGCAATTATCAACACATACATCAATCATCTCAGAAAGCAAACCAAGGCTAAAAAACATTCTTTGAATCTCATAATAACTTTCAGCAGCCAAATTATCCTCCGGTAAATACTCTTTAATAAGATCCGCCCAATCATCCATGCAAACCTCAGCTAAGTAATGATCAATTTTAATGTTCATCATCCTAGCTGCCAACGATAATTTTGACAACCCTTCTCTACATCCATAATAGAGAGGTTGATTTGATGAGTCTAGCATATCATAAAATCATTTGGCATCTAAGTCGGGTTCCTCAACAACATTCTGATCATTACTTATTGTTTCATGAAATGCATCTATAATCATATCATGCATCCTATCATGCTCATGCTCTCCGTGATAGCCAAATTGATCATGATTAACAGGCAATTCATTTTCTTGCTGGAAATTGCTACTACTACTACATCGTGCATTATGCGGACTATGTCCTTCTCCATGTTGATACCAGATAAAATAATTCGGTGGAAAAACCTCTATTCAATACATGATGCCAAGCCGTTTCACTAGGAATAAACTTTCTATTCATGAATTTTTAACAGGGGCAGAACATCTCACCGCTTTCCATGGTTATCGATGTTTGGCTTGCTTGATACATGAAGATTTCCACCCCGCTTTGAAACTCTTTCGTCACTACTCCTTCGGCATCCTTACGTTGATACATCCAGCTTCGTAAATCGTATATAGATATTTAAAAATGAAAAAATTTGTGTTTTTTCTCTAAGGAAGTGTTTTTTGTTGTTTGGATTGTGTTTTTTCGTTTCTATGAAAGGGTATTTATAGAAAAATTTTAGAACATAATAACATATTAACAACCAAAATAATACTACGAATTTACAACGAATTATTTAACAACGATTTTACATCGAATGAGTGACCAATTTACAACGTTTTAATGCGTCCCAAAAAACGGTTACACCATAAAAAAACGTGTATATCTACCAAATTAGACGTTCATCGATGTTAATTGCAACTTGTATATTCAATGTTAATTAGTCGTAATTTCACATCGAATTTACGACGAATGATACAATACCCTTAATTTGTCGTAAAATCGTCATAATGTACGACGATTTTATGACGAATATTTTTCGTCGTAAATCTCCGACGAATTTACGACGAATTATAGTTTCGTCATAAATTGTATGCAAATTTACGACAAAAATTATTCGTCGTAAAAACCGTCCCAAGCATATTGTTTTCTTGTAGTGCTTGTGGGGATGCAAAGTTTTTATTTAGAATTGTTAGGATATAGATTAATTTTGTAGGAGTTAGATTCAGGATCAGTTGTATTTCTCGCTAGCCGTTGTATTTAGGTTTAAGTTTTGTGATTTGCCTTTCCTTAGTTCTTTCAGTATCAATTAATAATTTCTTGTGGTTCGTCTAAGTTCGAGCCAATTCTACCAGACTTAGAATTGCTGTCATGTTCCTGAAGCCTAGGATCTAGGGTCTAGTTAATTGAATCAAGGATCTGATCTCGTGTTTACCTGGAGATTGACAGCGGAAGATGAGTAGGTAAACGAGATCTCTGGAGCGCCTCAGATGTTGCGCCTCTACTTCAGTCCACACGCACACAAGCTGGAATCCGCCGGGATGCTAGTGCCGGGGCTCGGATCTCCTGGGAACTTAGTTTCTCGAGGTTTCTGTGTTTTCTCTCTGAAAAACACTGTCTGGGCGGCTCTCTCTCTCTTAGGTCGAAATACATAAGATCACTTATATATGTATCGACCGACACACTTAGTGGTGTCGATCAGTTTCGGTTTCGGCCTTGTGTCGACCGACACACTTAGTGGTGTCGATCGATACACATCCTGTGTCGACCGACGCACCCAATGGTGTCGATCGACACACCTCATCAAAACTCATATTCGATGTGTATCCAATACACATCGACCAGACCATATGCCAATGATCAATCCCATACGAAGTATGTCCAACTTGCTTAGGTGTGTGACCCTGCAGGTTCACACGATACTGGAAATGAGTTACAACTCATTTGTCATAAGCGGTTTCTAGCAAAACATTATGACTACCCATTATCACATGAATTGTCCGATCTCGACAATGCAACTATCTCTAGAGTGAGTACAATGTGATTTCAGGACATAATCCCAACAATCTCCCACTTGTACTGGAATCACCTATTCCTACAATCCCTTCGTCTCTATATCTCGATATGGCATAAGGCAAGAGACTGTGTCATCCTTATTATAGCCAACATCATGTTCATCGAACTCCTGATCTATACTGATATAACAAACGACTGACAATCACCTCATTTGAGCACGACCATGCATTTTCTCAGTATCAAATCTTCGATGGGCCCTGAAATATTTATCTCCCGTTGTATGGGAGGGACAAATCCCTTCTTGTTCCATCCCTGTTTCTACACATACTTCATGATACACCTGAGCAATGTCTTTATAGCCGCCATTTACGGATCGACGTTTGACAAGGTCAAAGTGCACCAATTCATATTCTAGAAAGCATGATGAACTCAGGTCTAAGGACTATACTTTATAGTCGTAATGAGAAACTCCCATGACACTGATATAACTATCCTGTGGATTTCTCATTAGCGGGTCATGTCCGATCATATGTTCACCAACATATATCTATGTGATTGACTGTGATAATCATATCATTGACTCCATGAAACTTAGTCCAACAGTCACCTCACATGCTAGTCTCGCGCGGTTATTAGTGTCCCACTTCAATAACCTTGACTAGGGACAATCATAATTTATGTCATCTTTTACTTATAGGGTTTCACGATCAAGTCCTCAACTTGATGACCTATATGATGACCATAAAATACTTTGGGATTATTACTTAATTATCCAATAATTAAATAATACTGATGTCAGTTTAACTTACATAAACACTACCATAGCATGTCTATGTAAAGATTATAACATAACTAAAATGACTCCCACTAGAATCAAGATCATCTCTTCAGATATCTTATACCTACAGCAACAGAATAAATCTCGTGCTTAGGTTGTGGGAGAGACTGCTGTGTTTTGATTGAAACAATTCCAACAAACCACACCGCCATTCAGATAAAAGCATTATTCTACGGTCCTCTGCTTGGAGCCTTTCCAACGGATAGCACCGCTATTCAGACAAAGAGACATGCCAGGTGGGAACCGAGAATCGTCTTTGTCCGTTTAACTACTTTCAACTGGTTCGTCACTTCCTCAGTTCACCACGAACATATCCTTAGTGTTTCTCAAACACTTGGGATATTTCTGGCAACTGTTCAGCGACTATTACCGGAACATATTGGTATTTTCTCGTCATGTTATATGCGTAGGCTGCATCTAGACGAGCGCAAAATATGGCATTCATGATGGATTCTATTGCAGCAGCATTAGGAACCACACTCATTAATACTAGTTCAGCCAGTGTTCAAAACACTTCATCTTGCTAATATTGTTACCAGCTCAGCCAGTGTCCAAGACACTTCATCTTGCTTAGATTATTGCCATAAGACCTTTGGTATGAAGCCATTCTTGGAATCAAGCACATTTGAACTGTCCAATTAGCCTTTCTGATCCATTCCAATGGATCCTTATTCCAAGAACCTTTACGGCCTTCTCCCATGTCTATCGTTAAACTTGACTTCCGACCCAAATCTTGACAAGACTTTAGCGTCGGAACGTCGTTTATGAGACTAAGTACATTATGTACATACGGTGTGAGAATTGCAATTACGCTCCCACTAGTCTTCTTGTAAACGCATGGTTTCATTTCTTTCTGATCAAGGCAAAAACTTTTGACCACATTATCAGAATGTTGATTCCAACTCCAAGATGTTTGCTTCAATCCAGAGATGGATCGGTGAAGCTAACATGCATACCCAGCCAATTTTTCGTAGTTGGGGCTCACCATCGCTTCTTTGAATTTCGCATGTTCGTCACTTTTCAATGATCAACAGATCACGGCAATCGGCTACGAGAAATCACTCTCGAGTTAGTGACGGATCCTTTCGGGTCTGCGAATTTCAGGCTCCACAAGTGTAGATCCTACAGCATTTTGTAGATCTCACCGCTGCTCTCCCTCAACAGGTTGAGCAGCCTCCTGTGTTTATCGAATTTCTTCGATGTGTACTTTTACTCCCACTGTTCATTTCGAAAGTATGATCTTTCTTAAAAGACACAGTTCTGGACAACAAAAGTACTAAACCTTGGTTTCCCTAGGAGAACCAGCGAGGTAGAACTTATCAGATTTGGGTTCAAGCTTATTAGCTTTCATCCCCAAATGATCAGAAACTACTTACTTGAAAAACTTCCAGTCCACATCCAATGTGGTGTCTTTCAATTGATTTTGATTGAAATCCTTTTCTGCGCGAAGACAGAAATTTTAGAACGTATTCTTAAATGATTATGGAGGATTCATGTGACTCATCATTAATCGGAGCATATCTAATAAGATCCGATTCATTTTGTTAGATGATCACCCAATTCTAGACTCAAGTATTTTCCTCCGCGATTCAATCGAGGATCTTAATACTTCTGTCAAATCGGTTCTACACTTCATCTTGGAACTCCTCAAGGAATTCCTGCTCGTGTCTCATCAAATGAACACAGCCATACTTTATTGATGCCATCAATAAGGTAATGAAGTACAGAAGATTTCCTCTGGCACTAATGCTCGTTGGGCCGCATACATCAGTATGTGTAAGGCCCAATAAGCCCCTGGCCCGTTTCCTTTAGCTCTGCTAAAAGGGCTTTAGTCATTTGGTCCAGTGAACAGAATTCATATCTCAAATGATTAATAATCGAATGAGTCCAAAACTATGGAACTTCTGAATCCGCTTCACTCTTTGTGGTTAAACGACTATGCCAAAGAAAAGTCGAGTTCGAGTCATCAGACTTAAACCTTTAGTATTTGTGTTATATTCAAATTTACGCTGGTTTAAGATATAAAACCCATTCCAAACGGGGTGCTACCATATGATATTTCATTAAGATCTAAAGAACAAGACTTGTCTTTTATCAAAATGAAAAACATTCAAATTCTTACTAGAAAATGAAAGACACCTCTGCTCAAGGCAGATACATAGTAGCAATTACTTAATTTCTAAAACCAAGTCTGAAAAGCTCCTACAAGTGAAGAATCTCTACGGCTCATGCAGCAACCATTGCTCCATACCAGACACGCAGTTCCACTTGTCCTTTCTTCAACGTTCTACTTTTGTTTAGGCCCTGTGATGCAGCCCCGGAGCGGAAGCTTGAGTTATGGATTGATGGAGGACAAGCACTGGCTTAAAAGCTCTCTTACTTGACCGAGATGGGTGGAATGGATGGAAGGTGATTGACTCTCTCAACCGGTGGGTGTTGATTGACTCTCTCAATCGGTGGTGAACTAGTTCTGCTTGAGTCACACAAGCAATACTAATCCAACAATCTTCGGAAACAATTGAATCACTCAATGAATCCTAAGACAAAAGATCTTTACAAAGAACACTCTTTGAAGAACTGAATAATACTTTGATTAATTGAAAGGTTGAAAGGTGAATAATACAATGGACTATGCTAAGCTTATATAAGCTATACACAACGGTCATATGACCAAAAATAAAGAAGAAAATCGAAACTTAATGAAACTAGCCGTTGGAGCTGATTTTGGTGAGGATCCTTGATCTTGTTGCTTTCTTTGTATCTGGATGGCTTTAAGGGATAAGTGAGGATCCTTGGGACAGCTTGATTGACAAACATTTCGTGGCTTTCATTCTTGGAAAGAAGCCGTTGGTGTTTGATCTCTTTCTTCTCCAAAAATGGTAAGTATGACTTGTTGAAGTTATGGAGAATCTTGTGTGGTCTTGTGCAGCTGGGGACGTCTAGACTTGATGGAAAGGAGCTCAATACACTGTAGTTTTGATAGGTAAACGTTTGGTGCTGAATTGACCTTCCAAAAGTGAATGCTTCCATATATGGCAAGTCTGCTGAGCTAGTGCCGATGCTACTTTCTGAGCTAGTTGTGATGCTACATATGGTTAGCTCCTTTTCGGTATCTTCTTCTTGTGTCATCTTTTGGGGATGACTCTTCTGAGTGGCATGCTGATGATGAGCTGAGCTAGATGTCTTGACCTTAGTCTCCACTCGAGCTAAGATAAGCTCATACGCCTTGTTGGATCTTCTCGGATCCATAATCTCTTCTCCATGTGTTATGATTCTTCCTGGGTCATATGTCTTCTTAGGATTGATTGTTGGATGTATAATCAATCCTATGCCTTTTGTTGGATCAGAACTCATTGTGGCATTGACTTCTCTTGGTCTCCTTGCGCTGCTTGACGTAGTGGTTGAGTTAGCGATTGAGTCAGTGAGCGCCTGGTTTGATCTGGTTCTGATGACCGCATCACCCTGCATATTTCAAAAAATATCAGTACCACAACTAGTATCCAATACTCACGTAGAACTTGAAATAGTAACACAATACCTGAAGAAGAAGTACCATACATCTTCTCTATCTCTTGTGAATCTTCCAAGAATTTAGAGCAATTTCTCTTCCAATGCCCAAACTCATTACAGTAGCAGCACTTATCAACATCAGATGGGCCTGACTTGGGCTTAAAAGATGGCACATGCTTATCCTGATTCCAAATCTGGACGGCCCTGCCTCTACCCTTGCCAACACAAGATTTCTCAAATCTTTTACCCTTTATGATGTCTTGCTCTGCTGTTTTGAGCATGCCATGCAGCTCAGTCAACGTATTTGTCAAGATTTTCTTGATATAGTTCTTAATGAACTTATCATAGCTTGACGGCAGTGACTGCAGAATGATGTTAGTGGCCAACTCTAAGCTGACAGGACATTCCAGTTTCCCCAGGTTATCAATGTAACCCATCAGTTTAATGACATGAGGACTTACTGGAGCATCCTCTGGTAGCTTGCACCCAGTGAGAGACTTCACCATCTGGAATCTCTCAACTCGTGCCAGATCCTGAAACTTCAGTTTCAGGCTGGTGATCATCTCTATTGGCGACTCCATGTTCTCGTATTGACTCTTCAAGTCCGAGTTCATGGTAGCCAATATCAGACCACGCACATCTACCACATCAATATAATGCTTATTCCAAGCATTATATACTGCATGGGAGCGATTGGTCCCAAGCCTTTCTGGAAGAGCTTTCTCAAGGACATAGTCCTTGCTCTCCTGCTTGAGGATTAATCTCAAATTCCGATACCAATCCAGGAAATTTGATCTATTTAACTTGTCCTTCTCAAGGACGGATCGCAATGAGAAAGTAGTCTTAGACATAAGCTGAAATCCAAGAAAAACAAAGATTTAGTTATGCATTCCATGAGAAATCTTATCTAATAAGAAAACTCGCATTATATTCAAACAATGTTTCCTCAATGAATATAATGATCCAAGACCCATACTTCACCAAAATCTGAGTGGACGACTCGTCATCACCCAAAATTTAGTTATCTAGGTAAGCAAATCATTGCTAATTGTACCCAGTACAACTCTTGGTCGCAGATAAGACAATCCATGTCTCATCTACTCTGACGTCTCTTGGCCCAGAACTTCTGATGGCCCAGTCAAGTAAACCAATCTCTTTAGTCTTGTGATCATTGACAGTCGCACTGCAAGTCTATCAATGATCACCTGCCTTACTCATGTAGTAGTGGATACCAAGGACTCCAAGGCTATCCATCAAACGACACGAGTCTTCACAGTAGACAAGATTGGGCAAGGCATCAAGGTTACTTGATATTTAGTTGAGGAAACTAAACCCAAATGTTTAGCAAATCAATCTCTTAGGTCATGTAATTGTTGATGTTTAGCACTGCAAATTCATCAACATAACTACCTGCCTTACTCACGTAATTGTGGACACCAAGCTCTTGGCTAGACCATCACACAACGAAATGAGTCTTGACAGTTGACCATTTTTGAAGCTAAGCTTTGATCAAGGTTTAAGTCTAGTTCGGTTTCTGCAAGTTCAAGGTTCAATAACCAGAATTGCGAACACTGTGTCGATCGACGCAGACCATGTCTGTCGATCGACACTACCAGACCAAAACCGGACTTCAATAATCGGTTAATCCAATTAACCCGGTTCATTGAACCGGTCATGTCTATCGACACAACCCATGTGTGACGGTCGACATAGACCTAAACCGAAGATGGTTTTGATAACCGGTTCAATCCAATTGAACCGACTTATCTGATCAAACTGATCTTAAACCCATCGGTTTATTTTAATTGCGATAACTGATTCAATCCAATTGAATCAATTTATCCAATTTAAACAGTTTTAATCAGTTTCAACCAATTGCGATAACCGGTCCAATTCAATTGAACCGTATTATCCAATCAAACTGATTTTAACCAATCGGTTTATGCTAATTGAGATAATCAGTTCAATCCATTTGAACCAATTCATCTAATTTAAACCGATCTGTTCGGACTTAACCAAGCATGATAACCGGTCAAATCCAATTGAACCGATTAACCATTCGCTAGGTGTGTGTCGACCGACACTCAACCTGTGTCGATCGACACTCGACCGAATATGTTCTGTGTCGACCGACATTCAACCTGTGCCGATCGACACAGAAGGCTTTCGGTTTTTTCTCCTTGAAAAACCCTAGCCGCCGATTCTGTCGAATTCGCCACTCTGTGTCGACCGACACACCCAGTGTGTCGATCGACACTGTGCGAAAACACAGAATCGTTTTCGATCATAATCGATCTCACCTGTTCTAACCACAACCTAGTTTGCGAATCTAAATCATCAAATTCAATTAGACAGGTTGATTCAATGGAAAACCCTAAGGCCCTAGATGAATCTAAACTTAATAAAACGGAATGTTTTAAATAAATTAATAAATTCTTGGATGTATATTGGATGTACATCAAGATAAAACGGTTCTTTTTCTCAACTAAATATCAAGTGATCTTGATGTCTTGCCCGATCTTGTCTACTGTCAAGACTCGTGTCGTTTGTTGGATAGTCTTGGAGTCCTTGGTATCCACTGCAACATGAGTAAGACAGGTGGTCATTGACAGACTTGCAGTGCAAATGTTAGTGATCACAAGACAGAAAAGGGTTGGTTTTACTTGACTGGGCTAACAGAAGTTCTGGGCCCAGAGACATCAGAGTGGATTAGGCATAGTTTGTCTTATCCACGACGAAGAGTTGTACTGGGTACAATTAGCAATGATTTGCTTACCTACATAACTAAAGTTTGAGCAACGGCGAGTCGCACACTCGAATTTTAACAATCTGAGGACCTTGGCTCATTGTATTCATCTGAGGAAACATAGTTTTGAATACAATGCGAGTTTTTCTTATTAGATAAGAATTCTCATTTCTTGGGCATTATAACTAAAACTCTACCTCTTTTAATTACAACAATGTCTATCTCAAATCACATCAACACTTTCTCACTAAGATCCGTCCTTGAGAATGACAAGTTAAATGGATCTAATTTCTTGGAATGGTATCGGAACCTGAGAATAGTTCTCAGGCAGGAGAACAAGGAATATGTCCTTGAAAGAGTTCTCCCCGAGAGGCCACGTTCCAATGCCCCGCAGACAGAAAAGAATGCTTGGGATAAGCATTCAGCTGATGTCAAAGATGTTAATTGTCTAATGCTGGTGACTATGAACTCTGAGCTGCAGAAGCAATATGAGAACGTGATGTCACCCATTGAGATGATTAACAGCCTGAAAGCTTTGTTTCAGGAGCAAGCTCGCACAGAGAGATACCAGACGGTTAAGTCTCTCATGGATTGCAAGCTGGCTAAGGACAGTCCAGTAAGTCCTCATGTCCTTAAAATGATGGGTTACATTGATAACCTGGGGAAACTGTACTGTGCCATTAGCCAGGAGCTAGCCACTGACATGATTCTGCAGTCTTTACCGTCGTGTTTTGATCAGTTCATCATGAACTACAACATGCAAAACATGACTAAGACATTGACTGAGTTGCACGGTATGCTAAAGACAGCAGAGCCGAATCTCAAGAAGGCTATTCCCAGTGTCCTGATGGTACAAGGGGGTAAAAGGTTTAAGAAACCTAAGAAGGATAAGGGAAAGGCCCAAGTTGTCCAGGCTGAAAGTCAGGACAAGCCCAAGCCGAAGCCCAAATCCGGGCCTTCTCCTGAGGATAAGTGCAACTACTGCAAGCAGTTGGGGCATTGGAAGAGAGACTGCAAGAAGTTCATGGAAGATTACAAGAAGCTGAAGAAGACGTATGATGCGTCTGACTCAGGTATTTATGTTATCGAACGTAATGTTATGTCTTCTAGTTCTACTTCGTGGGTATTGGATACCGGCTGCGGTGCTCATATTTGTACTGATGTGCAGGCACTGAGAAATAGTAGGACGCTGAAGAAAGGACTGTTGGGATTATGTCCTGAAATCACATTGTACTTACTCTAGAGATAGTTGTATTGTCGAGATCGGACAATTCATGTGATACTGGGTAGTCATAATGTTTTGCTAGAAACCGCTTATGACAAATGAGTTGTAACTCATTTCTAGTATCGTGTGAACCTAAAGGGTCACACACCTAAGCAAGTTGGATACGCTTCTGTAGGGAACTGATCATTGGCATATGGTCCGATCAATGTGTATTGGATACACATTGAGTTCGTGTGTTAAGAGGTGTGTCGATCGATGCCATTGGTGCAACGATCGACACAAGGTCGATACCGTAACTGATGTTACGGTTTGTAAACCGTGGGCCTATTTAAAAGGGGCCAGGTTACACGACCTAATTAGTGAGAGAGCCGTCGCAGACAGTTTTTCTTGAAAGAAAAACAGACCCTCTTCCTCGAGAAACACGTAGAGAATCCCAGGAGATCTGATCACCGGTACTAGCATCCCGGCGGATTCCAGCTTGTGTGCGTGTGGACTACGATAGAGGCGCAACGATTGAGGCGCTCTAGATCTCGTTTACCTACTCCAATTTCCGCTGCCAATCTCCAGGTAAACACGAGGTCAGTTCTCAGATTTAATCACCTAGACCCTGGATCCTAGGGAATCCAACAGTGGTATCAGAGCCATAGGGTTTAATAGATTGAATCAGTAGCCTAGAATTCGATTAAATGGAATTTTGATTGAATTGATGCTAGCTAGGATTCGTTTTGTTAATAAGAATCTCGGATTTGTTAATATCGAAAACGAAGAACTGTGTTTTCGCACAGCATCGATCGATGCACTGGGTGTGTCGATCGATGCAGCGCGAAAACGACAAAACTGATTTAGGGTTTTCGCAAAGCATCGATCGGTGCACTGGGTGCATCGATCGAGGCAGCGCGAAAATGCAAAAGCAATTGTGTTTTCGCATAGCGTCGATCGACACAAATGTCGATCGATGCACCGCGAATTCGCCTGATTAAAACAATGGGTTTCGATTTAGAAATCGCACTGTGTCGATCGACACACTGGGTGCATCGATCGACACAAGCTGTGCGAAAGGATAGATTGGTTCAATTGGATTGAACCGGTTATCTCGCATGGTTATGACGGTTTAATTCGATTAAAATTCCCTGATACCCAACTGTATCGATCGGCACAGGTTTAGTGTTGGTCGACACAGGCCTTGCGATTGGTTAATCGGTTCAATTGGATTGAACTGATTATCATGATTGGTAAAGGCAGGTCAGATCGGTTTAAATTGGATGAATTGGTTCAATTGGATTGAACTGATTATCTCAATTAGCATGAACCGATGGGTTAAAATCAGTTTGATCTGATAAGTCGATTCAATTAGATTGGACCGGTTATCAAAATTATCTTCGGTTTAGGTCTATGTCGACCGTCACACATGGGTTGTGTCGATCGACATGACCGGTTCAATGAACCGGTTTAATTGGATTAACTGGTTATTGAAGTACGGTTTTGTTTGGTGGTGTCGATCGACAGACAAAGTCTGCGTCGATCGACACAGTATTCGAAATTCTGGTTATTGAACCTTGAATTTGCAGAAACCAAACTAGACTTAAACATTGATCAAAGATTAGCTTCAATGTGGTCAACTGTCAAGACTCATTTCGTTGTGTGATGGTCTAGCCAAGAGCTTGGTGTCCACAATTACGTGAGTAAGGCAGGTAGTTGAGTTGATGGACTTGCAGTGCTAAACATCAACAATTACATGACCTAATAGATTGATTTGCTGAACTTTTGGGTTTAGTTTCCTCAACTAAATATCAAGTGACCTTGATGTCTTGCCCAATCTTGTCTACTGTCAAGACTCGTGTCGTTTGTTGGATAGTCTTGGAGTCCTTGGTATCCACTGCAACATGAGTAAGGCAGGTGGTCATTGACAGACTTGCAGTGCAACTGTCAGTGATCACAAGACAGAAAAGATTGGTTTTACTTGACTAGGCTATCAGAAGTTCTGGGCCCAGAGACATCAGAGTGGATCAGACATAGTTTGTCTCATCTACGACCAGGAGTTGTACTGAGTACAATTAGCAATGATTTGCTTACCTAGATTACTAAAATTTGGATGACGGCAAGTTGCCCACTCCAATTTTGGTGATCTGAGGATCTTGGATCATTATATTCATAGAGGAAACATTGTTTGAATATAATGCGAGTTTTCTTATTAGATAAGATCTCTCATCATAAACATAACTAAATCTTTGTTTTTCTTGGATTTCAGCTTATGTCTATGACTACTTTCTCGTTGCGATCCGTCCTTGAGAAGGACAAGTTAAATGGATCCAACTTCCTGGATTGGTATCGGAATCTGAGATTCAGTCTCAAGCAGGAGAGCAAGGACTATGTCCTTGAAAAGGCTCTTCCAGAAAGGCTTGGGACCAATCGCTCGCATGCAGCATATAATGCTTGGAATAAGCATTATATTGATGTGGTAGATGTGCGTTATCTGATGTTGGCTACCATGAACTCGGACTTGAAGAGTCAATACGAGAACATGGAGTCGCCAATAGAGATGATCACCAGCCTGAAACTGAAGTTTCAGGATCTGGCACGAGTTGAGAGATTCCAGATGGTGAAGTCTCTAACTGAGTGCAAGCTACCAGAGGATGCTCCAGTAAGTCCTCATGTCATTAAACTGATGGGTTACATTGATAACCTGGGGAGACTGGAATGTCCTGTCAGCTTAGAGTTGGCCACTGACATCATTCTGCAGTCACTGCCGTCAAGCTATGACAAGTTCATTAAGAACTATATCAAGAAAGGCTTGACGAAGACGTTGACTGAGCTGCATGGCATGCTCAAAGCAGTAGAGCAAGACATCATAAAGGGTAAAAGATTTGAGGAATCTTGTGTTGGCAAGGGTACAAGCAGGGCAGTCCAGATTTGAAATCAGGATAAGCCTGTGTCATCTTATAAGCCCAAGTCAGGCCCATCTGGTGTTAGAAAATGCTTCTACTGCGACGAGTCAGGGCATTGGAAGAGAGATTGCATTAAATTCTTGGAAGATTCACAAGAGATGAAGGAGATGTATGGTACTTCTTCTTCAGGTATTGTGTTATTAATTCAAGTTCTACATAAGTATTGGATACTTGTTGTGGTACTGATATTTTTTGAAATATGCAGGACCTAAGCAACAGTAGAACGTTGAAGAAATGACAAGTGGAACTGCGTGTCTGGTATGAAGCAATGGTTGTTGCATAAGCCGTAGAGATTCTCCACTTGTAGGAACCTTTCATACTTGGTTTTAGAAATTAAGTAATTGCTACTATGCATCTGCCTTGTGCAGAGATGTCTTTCATTTTCTTGTAAGAATTTGGATGTTTTTCATTTTGATAAAAGACAAGTTTTGTTCTTTAGATCTTAATGAAATATCATATGGTAGCACCCCGTTTGGAATGGGTTTTATGTCTTAAACCAATGTACACCAGAATATAACATAAATACCAAACGGTTTAAGTCTGATGACTTGAAGTCGAATTTTCTTTAGCATAGTCTTTTTGACCAGATAGAGTGAAGCGGATTCAGAAGTTCCAAAGTTTTGGGCTCATTTGATTATTAATCATATGAGGTATGAATTCTACTCACTGGACCAAATGACTAAGGCCTTTTTAGCAGAGCTAAAAGACAACGGGCTAGAGGCTTATTGGGCCTTACACATACTGATGTATTCGGCCCAACGAGCATTAGTGCCAAAGGAAATCTTCTATACTTCATTACCTTATTGATGGCATCAATAAGTATGGCTGTGTTCATTTGATGAGACACGAGCAGGAATCCCTTGAGGAGTTCCAAGATGAAGTGTAGAACCGTTTTGACAGAAGTATTGAGATCCTCGATTAGATCGCGGAGGAAAATACTTGAGTCAAGAATTGGGTGATCATCTGACAGAATGAATCGGATCTTATTAGATATGCTCCGATTAATGATGAGTCACAGGAATCTTCCATAATCATTTAAGAATACGTTCTAAAATGTCTGTCTTTGCGCAGAAAAGGGTTTCAATCAGAATCAATTGAAAGACACCACATTGGATGTGGACTGGAAGTTTTTCAAGTAAGTTGTTTCTGATCATTTGGGGATGAAAGCTAATAAGCTTGAACCCAAATCTGATAAGTTCTACCTCGCTGGTTGTCCTAGGGAAACCAAGGCTTAGTACTTTTGTTGTCCAGAACTGTGTCTTTTAAGAAAGATCATACTTTCGAAAGGAACAGTGGGAGTAAAAGTACACATCGAAGAAATTCGATAAACACAGGAGGCTGCTCAACCTGTTGAGGGAGAGCAGCGGCGAGATCTACAAAGTGCTGTAGGATCTACACCTGTGGAGCCTGAAATTTGCAGATCCGAAAGGATCCGTCACTAATTCGAGAGTGATTTCTCGTAGCCGATTGTCGTGATCTGTTGATCATTGAAAAGTGACGAGCATGCGAAATTCAAAGAAGGGATGGTGAGCCCCAACTCCGAAAAATTGGCTGGGTATGCATGTTAGCTTCACCGATCCATTTCTGGATTGAAGCAAACATCTTGGAGTTGGAATCAACATTCTGATAATGTGGTTAAAAGGTTTTGACTTGATCAGAAAGAAATGAAACCATGCGTTTACAAGAAGACTAGTGGGAGCGTAATGGCAATTCTCACACTGTATGTAGATAACATACTTGAATCTCATAAACGACGTTCCGACGCTAAAGTCTTGTCAAGATTTAGGTCGGAAGTCAAATTTAAACGAAAGACATGGGAGTAGTCGCGTGAATTCTTGGAATAAGAATCTATTGATATAGATTGAGTAGGCTAATTGGATCGTGTCAAAATCCTTATGTTGATAAGGTATTGGACAGTTATAATGTGCTTAATTCCAAGAATGGCTTCATACCAAAGGTCTTATGGCAATAATCTAAGCGAGATGCAGTGTCTTGGACACTGGCTGAGCTAGTAACAATATTAGCAAGATGAAGTGTTTTTGAACACTAACTGAGCTATTATTAATGAGTGTGATTGCTAATGCTGCTGCAATAGAATCCATCATGAATGCCATATTTTGCGCTCGTCTAGATGCAGCTTACGCATAAAGCATGACGAGAAAATACCAATAGGTTCCGGTATTAGTCAATGAACAGTTACCAGAAATATCCCAAGTGTTTGAGAAACACTAAGGATAGGTTCGTGGTGAACTAAGGAAGTGATGAACCAGTTGAAAGTAGTTAGACGGACAAAGACGAATCCCGGTTCCCACCTGGTTATGTCTCTTTTGTCTGAATAGCGGTGCTATCTGTTGGAAAGGCTCCAAGCAGTGGACCGTAGAATAGTGCTTTTATCTGAATGGCGGTGTGGTTTGTTGGAATTGTTTCAAGCGAGACACCGCAGTCTCTCCCACAACCTAAGCACGAAATTTATTCTGTTGCTGTAGGCATAAGATATCTGAAGAGATGATCTTGATTCTAGTGGGAGTTATTTTAGTTATGTTATGTTCTTTGCATAGACATGCTATGGCGATGTTTGTGCAAATTAAAACTGACATCGGTGTTATTTAATCATTGGATGGTTAAATAATGGTCCCAAAGTATTTTATGTTCATATTATAGGTCATCAAGTTGAGGACTTGATCATGAAACCCTATAAGTAAAAGATGACATAAATTACGATTGTCCCTAGTCAGGGTTATTGAAGTGGGACACCAATAACCGCGCGAGACTAGCATGTGAGGTGACTGTTGGACTAAGTTTCATGGAGTCAATGATATGATTATCACAGTCAGTCACATAGATATATGTTGGTGAACATATGATCGGACATGACCCGCTAATGAGAACTCCACAGGATAGTTATATCAGTGTCATGGGAGGCTCTCATTACGACTATAGAGTATAGTCCTTAGACCTGAGTTCATCATGCTTTCTAGCATATGAATTGGTGCATTTTGACCTTGTCAAACGTCGTTCCGTAACTGGCGGCTATAACGGCATTGCTTATGCGTATTATGAAGTATGTGTAGAAACAGGGATGGAACAAGATGGGATTTGTCCTTCCCTTACAACGGGAGATAAATATCTCAGGGCCCATCGAAGATTTGATACTGAGAAAATGCATGGCCGTGCTCAAACGAGGTGATTGTCAGTCGTTTGTTTTATCAGTATAGATCAGGAGTTCGATGAACATGATTTTGACTATAATAAGGATGACACTGTCTCTTGCCTTGTGCCATATCGAGATATAGAGACGAAGGGATTATAGGAATAGGTGATTCCAGTACAAGTGGGAGATTGTTGGGATTATGTCCTGAAATCACATTGTACTTACTCTAGAGATAGTTGTATTGTCGAGATCGGACAATTTATGTGATACTGGGTAGTCATAATGTTTTGCTAGAAACCGCTTATGACAAATGAGTTGTAACTCATTTCTAGTATCGTGTGAACCTAAAGGGTCACACACCTAAGCAAGTTGGATACGCTTCTGTAGGGAATTGATCATTGTCATATGGTCCGATCAATGTGTATTGGATACACATTGAGTTCGTGTGTTAAGAGGTGTGTCGATCGATGCCATTGGTGCAACGATCGACACAAGGTCGATACCGTAACTGATGTTACGGTTTGTAAACCGTGGGCCTATTTAAAAGGGGCCAGGTTACACGACCTAATTAGTGAGAGAGCCGTCGCAGACAGTTTTTCTTGAAAGAAAAACAGACCCTCTTCCTCGAGAAACACGTAGAGAATCCCAGGAGATCCGATCACCGGTACTAGCATCCCGGCGGATTCCAGCTTGTGTGCGTGTGGACTACGATAGAGGCGCAGCGATTGAGGCGCTCTAGATCTCGTTTACCTGCTCCAATTTCCGCTGCCAATCTCCAGGTAAACACGAGGTCAGTTCTCAGATTCAATCACCTAGACCCTGGATCCTAGGGAATCCAACAAGGACAAGTGGAGCTACGGGTCGGGAATGGAGCTAAGGTTGCTGCACTGGCCGTAGGCACCTACGAGTTGTCCTTACCTTCGGGCATGGTTTTAATTTTAAATAATTGCTACTTTGTACCTGCGATAAGCAGAAACATAATTTCAGCTTCCGTTTTGGATTTGGAAGGTTTTGATTTTGCTGTTAAGAATAAAGTTTGTTCTTTTAATCGTGATGGTACGTATTATGGTAGCGCCCCATTAGATAATGGGTTATATGTTTTAAACCAAGAAATGTCTGTCTTTAACATAAATACAAAGCAGTTTAAGTCCAATGACGAAAACCCGACTTTCTTATGGCATTGTCGTTTGGGCCATATCAATGAGAAATGCATCCAAAAGCTCCATAGAAATGGGCTTCTGGGCTCATTTGATTTTGAATCATGTGAGAAATGCGAATCTTGTTTGATGGGTAAAATGGCTGATGAAAGGACCAGTGATTTATTGGGCCTTGTTCATACTGATGTATGTGGGCCAATGAGTACTGTTGCCAGAGGAAATTACAAGTACTTCATTACCTTCACTGATGATTTCAGTAGGTATGGCTATGTCTATTTGATGAGACACAAGTCAGAATCCTTCGATAGATTCAAGGAATTCAAGAATGAAGTACAGAACCAACTTGGCAAATGTATCAAAGTTCTGCGATCGGATCGCGGAGGAGAATACTTGAGTCAAGAGTTCAGCGACTATCTGAGCGAGTGTGGAATTATTTCACAACTCACTCCTCCTGGTACACCCCAATGGAATGGAGTGTCAGAGAGGAGGAATCGAACCTTATTGGATATGGTTCGGTCTATGATGAGTCATTCAAATCTTCCATTATCCTTTTGGGGATACGCTCTAGAAACGTCTGCGTTTACACTAAATAGGGTACCATCTAAATCAGTGGAAAAGACACCACATGAATTGTGGACTGGGAACATTCCTAGCCTGTCTTTCCTGAGGATTTGGGGATGTGAGGCTTATGTCAAACTTTTAATCTCTGACAAGCTTGCACCCAAATCAGATAAATGCTACTTCGTTGGTTATCCTAAGGAAACCAAGGCATACTACTTTTACAACCAATCTGAGAACAAAGTATTTGTTGCTCATGACTGTTCTTTTCTTGAGAGGGAGTTTCTCTCTAGGAAAAACAGTGGGAGTAAAGTACATCTTGAAGAAATTCAAGATGCACAGGAGGCTGCTCAACCTGCTGAGGAAGAGCAGCAGCTGGATCCACAGAGTTTTGTGGAACCGGCGCCTGTGGAGCCCGAAGTTCGCAGATTCGGAAGGATCCGTCACGAACCCGAGAGATACTATGGATTTCTCGTGACCAATTCAAATGATATGATGATCATTGATAGTGACGAACCAGCGACCTTCGCGGAAGCAATGATGGGCCCGGACTCCGAAAAATGGCTTGGAGCCTCTAAATCCGAAATGGGATCCATGTCAGAAAACCAAGTATGGTCCTTGGTCGATTTACCTAATGGTGCAAAAGCCATTGAGTGTAAATGGATCTTCAAGAAGAAGATTGACGTGGATGGCAATGTACAGATTCACAAAGCGAGGTTGGTGGCTAAAGGTTTCAAGCAAATTCATGGTATTGACTATGATGAAACCTACTCCCCAGTCGCTATGCTTAAATCTATTCGGATTCTTCTAGCGATTGCAGCTCATTATGACTATGAGATTTGGCAGATGGATGTCAAAACCGCTTTCCTGAATGGTATTCTGGAAGAGGATGTGTATATGACACAGCCTGAAGGTTTTGTTGATCCTAAGAACGCTGGAAAGGTATGCAAGCTTCATAAATCCATTTATGGATTGAAGCAAGCATCACGGAGTTGGAATCTTCGTTTTGATGAAGCAGTAAAACAATTTGGTTTCATCAAGAACGAAGAGGAACCATGTGTTTACAAGAAGACTAGTGGGAGAAAAATTGCGTTTCTTGTACTGTATGTCGATGACATACTCCTCCTTGGTAATGACGTTCCGTTGCTTCAGTCTGTTAAGACTTGGCTCGGAAGTTGTTTTTCCATGAAAGACATGAGAGAAGCCGCGTATATTCTTGGAATCAGAATCTACAGAGATAGAGTGAACGGGCTGCTTGGATTGTGCCAGGACACTTATATTGATAAGGTGTTGCACAGATTCAGGATGCATGATTCCAAGAAGGGCTTCATACCGATGTCTCATGGCACCAGTCTCAGCAAGAAGCAGTGTCCGGCGACACATGCTGAGCGAGAACGCATGAATAGGATTCCTTATGCTTCTGCAATAGGATCTATTATGTATGCCATGCTCTGCACTCGTCCAGATGTAGCTTACGCGTTAAGCATGACGAGTAGATACCAATCTGATCCAGGTGAAGTTCACTAGACAGCTGTCAAGAATATTCTCAAGTATTTGAGACATACTAAGGATAAATTCCTGGTGTATGGAGGAAGTGAAGAACTTGTGGTGAATGGATTCACCGATGCGAGTTTTCAGACGGACAGAGACGATTTCCAATCACAATCTGGATATGTCTTCTGTCTAAATGGCGGTGCAGTGAGCTGGAAGAGCTCTAAGCAGAATACCGTAGCTGATTCCACGACGGAAGCTGAATATGTTGCTGCTGCAGAAGCGACAAAGGAAGCAGTTTGGATCAAGAAGTTCATGACTGAACTTGGTGTAGTTCCTAGTGTCTTGGAGCCAGTGGCTTTGTTTTGCGATAACAACGGAGCCATTGCTCAGGCGAAAGAACCAAGGTCACACCAGAAATCCAAACACGTAGAGAGGAGATATCACCTGATTCGTGATATCGTCAACAGAGGTGATGTGAAGATCAGCCGAGTTCCGACGGACGAGAATGTCGCTGATCCTCTGACTAAGTCACTCCCAAGGCCTAAGCATGAGTTTCATACGACTGTTGTAGGCATTAGAGATCTTAAGATGTAATCTTGATTCTAGTGGGAGTTTTAGTTTTGTTTTAGTTATAATAAGACACTCTTGTAAACATTCTTTTGGAAATGTTTAATGAAATTTGATTTCAGCATTATTTATTGTGATCTAAATAATGGTCCCAAAATAAGTTTATGACATATTATAGGTCATCAAGTTGAGGACTTGATCATGAAACCCTATAAGTTAAATATGACATAAATTATGTTTTGTCCCTAGTCGAGGTTGTCAAAATGGGACACTGACAACCGTGAAAGACTAGATTGTGAGGTGACTGTTGGCTAAGTTTTATGGAGCCAATGATATGATTATCACAGTCAGTCACATAGATATATGTTGGTGAACATATGATCGGACATGACCCGCTAATGAGAAGTCTACAAGATAGTTATATCTGTGTCATAAGAGGTTCTCATTACGACTATAGAGTATAGTCCTTAAACCTGAGTTCATCATGCTTTCTTGCATATGAATTGGTACACTTTGAGTTTGTCAAACGTCGACCCGTAACTGGCGACTATAACGGCACTGTTCAAGTATATCATGAAGTGTGCGTTGAAATAGGGATGGAAGAAGATGGGATTTGTCCCTCCTGAATAACGGGAGATAAATATCTCAGGGCCTATCGAAGATTGAATACTGAGAAAATGTGTGGCCGCATTCAAACGAACTGTAGTTAAGTTGTTTGTATTGTTCAGTATGAGATCATGAGTTCGATAAACACGATGTTGGCTTAACAAGGATGACACCAATCTTGCCTTATGCCAAGTCGAGATATAGAGACAAAAGGATTATAGGAATTGATGATTCCAGTACAAGTGGGAGATTGTTGGGATAGTGTCCTGAAATCACACTTGTACTCACTCCTGATGATAGTTGTGTGTCGAGATAAGACATTCGTATAATACTGGGCGGTTGCAATGTTTTGCTAGAAGCCTCTTGCAATCTATAAGTTGTAGACTTACTGCCAGTATTATATGATCCTATAGGGTCACACACCTAAGCAAATTGGAAGCTACGACATGGGAATGATCATTATGGTAATGATCATATTAATGTGTATTGGATACACATTATTATCGACAAAATGGTGTTGTGTCGATCGACACAGCTTGTGTGTCGGTCGACACAGTACGGGTTTTTGGAAAGGCCTTTCGAATTAAGACTTAATCAAGTCTGGCCCGTTAAGCTTGTTTTAGGTCGAATAAAACTTGATTATTTCGACCTAAGAAAGTTGCCGTCGAGTTTTTCTTAGCAAGAAAAGCAGAAACACCAGAAACAGGTGATTCCCATTGATCCGGCACTAGCATCCCGTTTCCAGCTTGTGTGCGTGTGTATCTGGTAGAGGTAAGGCGCTTGCGTTGCTCCACTGATCTCGTTCACCATTTCATTCCGCTGCAGTTCCAGGTAAGAACGAGGTTGGTTGTTTTTCAATATATCAAACCCTAGATCCTAGGAGATCCAATAGGGTTGTTGTGTCGCATCTTCTGCTCTTTTCTATTTTTCCTTTCTAGAGAGGAGCATCGATGTTTTCGTTTGAAAGGTGTTTGCTTCCGAAGTTTTATATTGCCAGCTCTAGCTTTTCTTAAAACTTTAGCGCATCGGTTTCCCGTTTCTTTCGGATCTGGTTGTTTTTCGCTTTTTCTATGCCATCGTATGGATAGCTAAACTTAAAAATTTCATTTATGGTTCCAGTTTGTTCCGACATTGTATTTTGTTTTGTAACAACCTTTTTGTTAATGCAATAATCCTTCAAACGAAAAAGAAGCTCTAGTTCACTATTTCACTTGAACACATTGTAATATAATTTGCTTTTCTTTTCGTGGTAAAAAGAGGTATTTCGCTTAGAACCTTCTTAGTCAACTAGAAGGTTTGCTTTAGTTGACTTAGGCATGGACATAAAAACTGGAACAAAAAATTTGGAATCGAAGAACCGATAACCAGAACCAAAATTTTTTATTTGGTTTTTAGATAAAGAATCAAATGAAAATTTTCTTAGATCCACTG
Source organism: Orychophragmus violaceus (assembly GCA_030180135.1). Classification (NCBI taxonomy): domain Eukaryota; kingdom Viridiplantae; phylum Streptophyta; class Magnoliopsida; order Brassicales; family Brassicaceae; genus Orychophragmus; species Orychophragmus violaceus. Next base: position 94,306,585 of record CM058230.1, read on the forward strand.
AATTTATGCTCATGTTATGTAATTGACATTGAATCATGGAATTTTTATTTTTATTTGGGTAATGACTTATTGAACTAACATAAATTTCGTGTTTTTTTTGTTGGTTTCAGATATTTTTTTGTTGATTTCAAGGTTTTTTGCTGATTTCAGGTAAAAATGTTATTTCGGTTCCAAAATACCCGGAACCGTTTAAGAATCAAAATGTTTGGGTATTTTACGGTTCTTAAAATTATGGAACCGAACCGGAACCGAACCGAAAATTGTAAAGTACCCATTGGATCCTAAATCTATGGAACCGAAATACCCAGAACCGAACTGAATACCCATGCCTAAGTTGACTAGAGACCTTTTGTATGTGAAAATCTTTTCCCTTCTGTGTTTCTCATCTAGTTTTAACCCAATTTCGAGTTTTCTACAAAATATTGAAACTCTCACTCTTAGGCTTCTTCACCTTCAATAATATTTCGAGCTGGTGTTTGTGCGGTAAACAGTTTGGCAAAACGTGAATGCTATTTTCAACCACATGCACATGTGTCTACTCTCTAGTCAACGTCATCCAAAGACTTTTGGTCTAATGAAAACCCGGTTTCCAATCCTGAAATCCGAACCTCCATATGCGTTTCATCTCCAGAGGGATTTGGTGATTGCGACTTGTACTCTGCATAATGTAACATACTGGGCCTAGCCCATTTGAGAAAGGCTTAAATGAATTAATTCGGCTACCTATATCACCAAGTGCACTTACCTTTTCCGGTCACTTGCACTTAAGCGTGCTTGGGCTGGAGTAGTCCCAGGATGGGGTGACCTTCCGGGAAGTGACTCGTAGTAGCATGTGTGTGAGGACAAAACACATGGGAAAAGGTAACGTGATGATTGTAGGGTAAGTAAATTACTCGGTTGGGCCTACGAAAAATAACGCACCGACCGTCGGATAGGGGTGGAGCCCACGAGCCTGGTAGAGGGATGGGTGACTCACCGGTAGGGGCGGACGGGGCGTTACAAGTGGTATCAGAGCTCGGGAAAGTCAAACCGATTCTGTCTCGGGAGACAATCCTGGGGTTTGAGGGTTATGGTTTCTCCGATTATGAGATGCGGAATTCGGGGACGAATTCCCATTAAGTGGGGGAGAATTGTAACATACTGGGCCCAGCCCATTTGAGAAAGAATTAAATGAATTAATTTGGCTACCTATATCACTAAGTGTACTTACCTTTTCCGGTCACTTGCCTGAAAGAACTCCAGAGTTAAGCGTGTTTGGGCTGGAATAGTCCCAGGATGGGTGACCTTCCGGGAAGTGACTTGTGGTAGCATGTGTGTGAGGACAAAACACATGGGAAAAGGTCACGTGGTGATTGTAGGGTAAGTAAATTACTCGGTTGGGCCTACGAAAAATAACACACCGACTGTCGGATAGGGGTGGAGTCCACGAACCTGATAGAGGGATGGGTGACTCACCGGTAAAGACGGACGGGGCGTTACACATAACTTCATTAAAAGGGAAGATGGAATTCACGACAGGCTTTTCGCCTCGGGGCGGAAGATTCTGCAGCTCCTACGTAGAGTTGCTGCACTTTGATGATCATGGAGGCATGGAGCATGTTACTGCTTCTCTAAGAGACTCGATATCATGAACAAGTGGGAAGAATGGTGATTGAGTTACCTGCTAAAATGGGAATCTCTTTGTTTGCATTGTTAGGCCAATTTTACAGGTGACGAAGCTCTATAGGAGGGCATTGTTAGTAATTATCATCAAAAATTCACTCGGTAAGAAACAAGATTTGGGTTAAACTTAATTAAGTTAATGTAGAATTAAAGCCTCCTCGGTCATGTTAAAAAGCCCAAGTAAATTCTGAAACCCATATATACACTTTTGCCCTAATAATTATATATATATATATATATATCGGCCAAAAATCAGAGGAAAAGAAAAAGGTTTGTGTAAGGAGGTTTAGAAACCAAAAAAAAAAACCCTAGCTGCGATTTAAAACGATGACGAAGACGATCTTCGACCTTCCAAAGGGTTTGTTAAAGAAGATTATCTCTAGAATTCCTTTGAAATCTATGAGAGCTGTGAGATTAACTTGCAAAAGATGGAACAATTTATCCAAAAGTCGGTTCTTTTCAAAGAAGCATCTTGCAGAGTCTCGGATGATTGTGATGATGGATTACAATCTTAACAATCTCTATTTAATGGGGATCGTGGATGTCAATGAAAACCTATCGACAGAGCCTCTAGGTAAACTTACTTGTCTAAACGATTCAGAACAGGTCAAGGTATCTCAAGCCTTTTACTCGGAGGGTTTATTGTTATGCATCTTGAAAGACGACATTGTGGTTTGGAATCCGTATTCCGGACAAACGGTTTGGATCAAACCAAAATATTCTCACCACGAACCGAACTGTGTCAGGTACTACGCACTCGGATATGTGCGTACAAATAACAAATCTCCTCGTAGCCACAAAATCTTGAGCTTTTCACGGTCTGAATATGAAATCTACGACTTAGACTCTGATATATGGACAAGTATTGATGTCACTCCACACTGGAAGTTATCGTTTGATCAACCTGGGGGCGTTTCTCTCAACGGAAACACTTACCACAAGACGGAGAGGAACTGGATGATCACATAATCTGTTTTGATTTCACAAGTGAAAGATTTGGACAGCTTATTCCTCTGCCGTTTAGGGCTGGGCAAAATGACTATGTGGCTTTGTCTGGTGTTGGAGAAGAGAAGCTCGCGGTTATACTTACGCACAACGAGATAAATCCTTTTGAGATTGAGATATGGATTACGACGGCTGGAAAGAAGTTGTCGTGGAGCAAGTTCTTGGCTGTGAATACGAAACCTCACTATACAATTTCATCCAAGTGTCCCTTCATTGACGAGGAAAAGAGACTCGCCATAGGTTTTATTGACTTTAGTCACACCACAATTGGGGTCGTTGGAGGGGCTGGATACTTAAGACAATTGGATCTCCGAGAACGTGCCGACGAAAACTATCGTAGCCGATGCGTGTGCTCTTATGTTCCAAGTTTAGTGCAAATCAAGCAAGGCAAAAGGAAAGAACATAGCAACTTAGCAAAGAGCAATCTGCAGGAGTTGGATAAAGAAGAAAACGAGTCTCAGTTTACAATGCCTAATTTATGTCTTTAATTTATTTTTGTTTGTTTCTGTTCCCAATCTTATGATTCAAAACGTACTTACACATCTTGATGCTGAAAGAACCAAGATTTTTGAAACAAAATAGAAAAACAGTGAAATCTATTTCTTTTCTCGTATATTATATAAGCCCCCAAAGCTTTTATTGGGTGTTAAGGTTGAGCTAATCTTTACGCCTTATGCAATTTGTTCGATTCACTTCTTTGTATTCGATTGATCTTTGATTGCGATTTGATCTAAAGAACTTTAAAGAAATGACACTACAAGAAACTGGCCGTACGCGGCTATCGGCCAAATTCCGTAGCTAATTCGGCCGTAGCCACGACTAGCCGCAACCAAAAATCCGCGTCTATGGGCTTGTGGATACAACATTTTCGCGGTTATCCGCAGCTACGTAGCCACGACGTAGCCGCGACGATTTTCGTAGCTATTAGCCACGAATAGCGATGAAAACTGTCGTGGCTAATATACCCACAAATGGCAGCGAATAATGTTGTGGCCTTAGCCACAAATAGCCACGAATTTTTCCGTGGCTTTTCAAAAAAAAAAAAAAAATTAAAAAAAAAATACAAAATACAATATATATTTTATCACAAAATACAATATATATACATATATATATATATACACATATATACACATATATACAGAAAAAGAATTGACTCCACCGCCGATGCTCCTCCTCCACAGCTGCTCCTCCACCACCACCGCTGCTCCACCACCGCCGCTGCTCCTCCACAGCTCCACTGCACAACACCGGAGTCGAGACAGATTAAATAAATGACGCTCGCTCGCCGCCGACGCTCCGCTCGCCGCCGACCTCCGCTCGACGCCGCCTTCGCTCCTTTACAGACCTGACGATGCTTGACGCTCGTCTCCACCGCACCACGTCGCTTTATCATCTCAGGCGATCTGCCCAAACCCTCCGACGCTCCACTCGACGCCGCCGTCGCTCCTCTACAAACCTGAATCTGCCCAAACCCGACAGCTTCTTACGCAGGCTATGAAGATACACGCTCCACCGCACCACGAATCCACCGCAGCAACCGCCGTCACACCTTCGTCCCTCCTCCGGCGGTTTAAAGAGAGAAGATCGATGAAACGCAAATCGATCTCAGAGGAAGAAGAATCTGTGAAGGAGAAGAAGGAGAATTTGTACCTGAAGCTATGAAGGAGAAGAAGGAGAATCTGTACCTGAAGAGAAATTGTGAAGGAGAAGAAGAGAGATGATGATGTTACGGCGCAGAAATATCGTAGATCTAGGTTTTTTTTTCTTCTTTAGCAACAGAAAGTAGATCTAACGGTCCAGATTCAGAATGGGAAACAGATCTAACGGTTCTCTTTGTTTTCTTTGTGATCCTTGTGATCAAATATTAACCAATCACAAAATAGTTGGATTTAATTCATTTTTATAGCACTCAAAATAAATTAAAAATAGTAAAAGTTGTTAAAAATTAAAAAATTTAATTTACAATAATAAGAAATAAAACTTCTAAAAGTGTTAGAAATTTTAAAAATGATTTAAAAATAACTAAAATGAATATATATAATAACTAAAATGATTTAAAAGTAATAAAATGTTTAATTTTTATTTTTATTTTGGTTGACATGAACCATTTATTTATTATAAGTTTTAAATTTTATTTTTAAGTATATACAATAAGAATTAGAGTTTAGAGTTTTGCTAGTTAGATTTTTGTTTGTAATTTAGGGTTTTAGGGTTTGTTTAGGGTTTGTTTAGGGTTTTTAGGGTTTGTTTAGGGTTTAGGGTGGCTATATACAATAAAAATTAGAGTGGCTATTATTTTCTCTAATATTAAAAGATTTGTAGATTTCAAAAATTTAATTAGTTTGTGATTAAGAATTAAGTTTAAAGTAGGATTATGGTTTAGTGTATATGGTTTGAAGAGTTATAGGTTTAGGGTTTAGAGTTTTAGGGTTTAAGGTTTAGAGTTTTAGGGTTTGATTAGGGTTTAAGGTTTATGTATTAGTTTGTTTTGTTATAGTAATTGGAATGTTATGTTTTTGTTTATATTTTAGGGGTTTGGGGTTTATTTAGAGCTAGGGTTTAGGTTTTATATATATATATATACATGTTATTGGTATTGGATTTGAAAATAATAGTTTTATGTATATATAATTAAAGATGTGTATTTTGATGTTAGGGTTAAGGGTTTGTGTTTAGGGGTTAGAGTTTAGGGTTTGGGGTTTAGGGTATAGGGTTTAGGGTTTAGAGTTTAGAGTTTAAGAGTTAGGGTTTGGGGTTTAGGGTTTGTGTTTAGGGGTTAGGGTTTAGACTTTGGGGTTCGGGTTTAGTGTTTAGGGGTTAGGGGTTAGGGTTTAGGTTTAGGGTTTTTACACAAGCCACAGATAGCCGCGAAAAAAATCGTGGCTAGGGAGCAAGGGGAGACGCGGATAGCCGCGAAATGAATCGCAGCACACAAGCCACGAAATTATTCGCAGCTAGTTCAAGCTACGTTTTCCACGACGATGTCGTCGCTATCCGCAGTTACATAGCCACGAATTGTCGCGTCTGAGAGTTGTGGCTACATAGCTACGAATAGCTGCCACATAGCCATGGCTATAGCCACGACTTATTTCGTAGCTAGTCGCGGCTTAGAAAACGTAGCTACGAAAATTTCGCGGCTAAGCCGTGGCTATGAGACAGATTTCTTGTAGTGTGAGACACGGTTTTGGTAACACAGACTTCACCATTGTAGCTACATCTCTCGGAGAGAACAAAAATCTCATGCTTACACTATATAATCAAAACCGATTATACAATAGTCTTTAACTTCTTCCTCTTCTTCACAGGTACATGAAGAACAAGCTCCGGGATGAAACCGGTAAGATTTTGCCTGCGGAATCTAGCAAGAACCACTCAAGCTCCTCTCGCAAATGTCACCACCGCGTTCATCAAGCTCGTCGCTGAAAATCGCCGAAGAAGCAATACCGAAGACCCTGACTTTCTTCTCTGCAACTCTCTCTGTATCTCCTCTGTTTTTCTGTCACTCCGTGTTTCGCTTGTAATGACCTTATAACAGGTTTACAGATTATTCCGTAAACCACCATTTGACTCGAATTTGGGCTAATCGAGATTTCTGGTTTGCACTTGACATTTAGGGTGAACCCTTCAGCCGGCCCAATCCTTTTTGATGACTTACCCAAAGACTGAGACGACACCGTTTTCAACAAACTCCACCTTGTCGTCTTCGGTCTGAGCTGACGATCCAACTTCATATCGACAAAACCACCCTTAAAATCCTCGAGAGCAAACCCTTCTTGGAAGATTGTTTTTCCTTTCCGGTTGACTATGGTTTTACGACCTGACTTCGACCACACCTTTCTTCCGCCTTTGGAGCAGGACCCTCCTCTGACTTACGACTTCGAACCGCCTCAATCACCGACCCTGATTCTTCCACATGTTCCTGAACCGATCGACTTCGATCCCGACCCAAGTAAGTTCCTTTTCACTCGATCTAGTCCCAAATGAGTCTGCATGAACTTTACTTCCTAAACAGTCACAAATTGAGTTCAGATCTTGACATGCAAATCTGAAATTCTTACAGACTGACCTTCCTTGCGCTTTTACCATCACCAGACAAAAGGAGAGACTACGATACTTTACCACCGAACGCAAAATAAGTCATTTTCTTCTCCTTTTTCCTTTGTCGATTCATATACTGAGTTACCGACAAAACATGAATGATGTTTCTCTCATCTTTTCTTAACTCGGCGAGACCACCATCGACATCGCAGTCTCTTAGTTCATCCTGAGCAAGTCACGAAATGACTTTGTGCTTTACGAGACACTTATCAAACGAATTACCAGGTAAAGCCTTAGTCAAGATATCTGTAGGATTTAACGTAATATGAATATTAAGTACATGAACCAATCCTTTCTTTATGATGTCTCTGATTAAATTAATCTTTGTAGCAACGTGTTTTGTTCGATGATGATGTATTGCATTCTTAGCTAGACATAACACACTTTGTGAATCACTGTATAGCTTGAGGTAATCTGATTTGAATCCTAACTCACTATAAAATTCCCTTAGCCATAATCCCTCTTTCGTAGCTTCTGACATTGCCATATACTCGGCCTATGTGGTTGATAACGCAACCATATGCTGAAGTGATGATCTCCAACTTACCGTGTTTCCTCCTACCTGAAAAACATAGCCAATAACTAACCTTCGCCTGTCAAGGTCAGTTGCGTAATCCGAATCACAATACCCTTCAATACTGAAATGATATGTCCTTGTGAATGTCAAGCTAATTTCGGAGGCTTCTTGGAGATACCGAAGAACCCATTTGATTGTAATCCAATGTTCTCTATTAGGTTTAGCCATAAACCTGCTTACCAAGCCCATTGCAAATGCCAAATCTGGTCGTGACCCAACCATTGCATACATCAAACTACCTATAGCACTGGCATATGGAATGGTGTCCACATATGATGATTCTTCTTTCCATTCTCCGTCTGTTAGGCTTCTCAATTTTGTTTGCGATTTTACTGAAGCAACAACAGGCTTGCAATCCTTCATATTGAACGTTTCTAGAATATTCTTAATGTATCTTTCCTGAGATAGTTTTAGAATCCCCTTCTTTCTATCTCTGATGATATCCATTCCTAAGATCCTTGTAGTTGGTCCCAAATCCTTCATGTCAAACTCTGATTTCAGCTAATCCTTGAGCTTCTTGATCTTTTCCATATCCTTAGCTGCTATCAACATGTCATCGACATAACAGTAGATAGATGCCTTCTCCTTGCCATGACCCTTTGTGATACACACAATAATCTTTCACACATCTGTTGAATCCCTGAGCTCTGATGAATGAATCAAATCTTTTATTCCACTGTCTTGAGACTGTTTCAATCCATATAAGGATTTCTTCAGCAAGTAAACCTTGTTTTATTCACCCTTTTAGATAAAGCCTTCTGGTTGTTTCATGTAGATAACCTCATCAAGATTTCTGTGAAGAAAAGCTGTCTTTACCTCCAGCTGCTCCAATTCCATGTCTCCATTTACTGCTGCTGGAAGCATAATACGTATAGAGACATGCTTTACAAAAGGAGCAAATATCTTGTTGTACAACTCCCTCAATCTGAGTAAATCCTTTCCCTACTAACCGAGCTTTGTACCTTGGTTTCTCAATCCCAGTGATTCCTTCTTTTAATTTGAAGATCCACTTTGACCCAATCATTCGTTGCTTTGGGGGGCATGTTCACTACTTCCCAAGTCTTGTTCTTTTCCAAAGATTTCATTTCATCTGTCATAGCCTCACGCCACCTTGTCCAATCTCTGCTCCTTTTAGCCTTTGATACTGTCTTAGGCTCACCTAGCTTTAAATCCTCTGCACAGGCAAGAGCATTTGCAACATAATCTCCACTTTCAAACATCTTTGGTAGATTTGATATCCTCTTATCTCTATCTTTGACTAGCATATATCCATCCAATGATGTTTCCTGATGAGCCTCATCGTTAGCTAGTTCATTGCCCTGGTCATTTTCCTGATCACTCTCTGATTCTGATTATGTGTTGATGTGCTCTTAGCTTGGTCCACCTTCACCAGTGGACCCTAAATCTTCCTGAACATGTAACATGCTTGTTAATCCTTGTATCATATATGGATTAAATGTAAGTCTCTTTCATATCCTTGCTTTTGAAGTTTTGTGTTGAACTGGCTTTATATACATCTTGTCTTAATCAAACACTACATTTTTGCTGATGGTATATTTCCCTTCATCTGGTAACCACACCATGTAACCCTTCGTTCGTTGTGGGTAACCCATGAATATACCTTTAACTGCTCTTCGACTCATCTTATCATGCACTGTGTGAACATAAGTTGTGCATCCAAACCTTCTGAGATGATCGTAGTCAAACTTAGTCTCTAACCAAATCTCTTCTGGTATCTTGAAGTCAATAGATGAATTTGGTGTTCTATTGATCAAGTACACAGCTCTTGTGTTGGGAATGTCCTGAAATCTATTGTACTTGCTCTAAGGGAAAGTCGTATCGTCGAGATGAGACAATCACATAATACTAGGTAGTCATGACGCTTTGCTAGAAGCCACTTATGATCAATGAGTTGAGAACTCATTGCTAGTGTTATATGATCCTACAGGGTCACACACCTAAGCAAACTGGGCGTTAAAGACGAGATTGATCATTAATGTAATGATCCAGCGAATGCATATTTGATATGCATTCGATATCAATATTCTGGGCAGTGTCGATCGTTGCAGATAGTGCATCGATCGATGCAACTCGCGGATTAATCAGATTAATTCGGTTTAATCGTTGGTTAATTCCGTTACGGTTTAAGTCGACATATATAAGATATATGGTCGACCTAAACTGTTTTCTAACCTAATTTCACAGCCACCAGAACAAGATAGAAACCTCTCTAGAGATTAGATCTCTTACAGGCACTAGCATCCCTTCTGTCCCGTTTGTTTGCGTGTGGATACCAGTAGAGACACAGCGTTTGAGGTGCTTCGTGATCTCGATTATCTGCAAACCTTCCTCTGCTATTCATCAGGTAAATCTGAGATCCCATAGATTCAATTACTTGAACCTTAGATCCTAGGCTCGTAATTCAGACTAGGGTTGCTAATCCTGATTAGAACTGCTAGAAATTCCTTCAGTGGTATCAGAGCATTAGGGTTCCATTGAATCTGTAGCATGTTGATTAGATTAGTTGAATCTGAATCTGTGTATGGTTGAAACAAACTTGCTAAAATTCGTTTTCATGAAAACCTAGTTTAGGGTTCTGTTCGAAAATGTTTTAGGGCTTTTCGCATGGTGTCGATCGTTGCCAATCCGGCATCGATAGACACAGGGCGAAAACCCGAATAAAATTTAGGGTTTTTCGCATGGTGTCGATCGATGCCAATCCGGCATCGATCGACACAGGGCGAAAACCCGAGTAAAACTTAGTTTTCGCCTAGTGTCGATCGACACAAACCTCGCGAGATTGATGAATCGGTTCAATTGGATTGGACCGGTTATCGAGCTTGGTTAATGATGGTTGAAAACAGTGAATGGTTTAATTGCGATTGATTTGATTAGGTTGGCATCGACCGATGCTAATGTAGCATCGATCGACGCTGACCGGTACTCAAAACCGGATCAATTGGATTGATCGGTTATCGCAAATTGCTTTTGGTTATTCTGCATCGATCGACACTATAGTAGTGTCGGTCGACATCAGATTTGATGATTTAGGTTATGGAACCTGAAATCACAGAACCAAAGCAAGATGAATCAATTAATTAGAAGAATTAAAACATAATAAAACTGAACGTTTTAAATGATTCCGTTCCTCAACCAAATATCAAGTGATACTTGATGTCTTTCCAATCTTGTCAACTGTCAAGACCCATTTAATTGTGCGATAGACTTGCAGTGCAAGATGTCCACAATTAAATGAGTAAGACAGAGGTAATCGTGTTGATGGACTTGCAGTGCAAGACGTCAACAATTACATGACTGAAAGGATTGGTTTACTTGAATGGGCCATCAAAATCGTTTTGGGCTCAGATACATCAGGTGGATTGGACATAAGATGTCAATCCACAACCAAGAGTTATATTGGATATAACTAGCAAAGTTGTTGCTTACCTAGATAGCTAAAGTTGAGTGATAGCCAGTGGCTCACTTGAATTTAGTGAAGTATGGGTCTTGGATCATTATATTCATCTGAGGAAACATTGTTTGAATATAATGCGAGTTTCTTAAAAGTTAAGACTTCTCATTTCTTGAACATCATAACTAAACCTTTTACCTTTCTTTGTTCTCAGCTATGACTAACACTCATAATAACTCTTTCTCCCTGCGATCCGTCCTTGAGAAGGACAAGTTAACTGGATCGAATTTTCTCGAATGGTATCGGAACTTGAGAATTGTTCTCAAGCAGGAGAAAAGGGACTATGTCCTGGAAACTGTTCTCCCTGAAAAACCAAGAGCCAATGCTCCACATGCAGAAAGGAGTGCTTGGGATAAGCACTCTAATGATGTGGTCGATGTGAATTGTCTCATGTTGGCTACCATGAACTCGGATTTGCAAAAGCAATACGAGAACGTGGAGTCGCCAGTGGAGATGATCACTAGCCTGAAAAGTATGTTTCAGGAGCAAGCACGAACTGAGAGGTACCAGACGGTTAAATCTCTCATTGAATGCAAGCTACCAAAGGACGGTCCAGTCAGTCCTCATGTCATTAAGATGATGGGTTATATTGATAACCTGGGGAGGCTGGATTGTCCCATTAGCCAAGAGTTGGCTACTGAAATCATTCTGCAGTCACTGCCGTCAAGCTATGATCAGTTTGTTATGAACTATAACATGAACAACTTGACGAAGACGTTGACTGAGCTGCATGGAATGCTCAAGACAGCTGAGCCTAATATCAAGAAGGGCATGTTGGGAATGTCCTGAAATCTACCCGTACTATCTCTAGAAAGTATGATAAGTGTCAAGATCAGACATAAGTCATAAATACTGGGTGATCATGATGGCTTGCTAGAGTCCGCTCTTGATCTATAAGTTTAGGACTTATTACCAGTATTGTATGATCCCAAAGGGTCACACACCATAGCTAACGGGAAAGTTAAGATGGAATTAATACGGTAAGATGCAGTAGCATTTACTGTATTTGTACAGAGATTTGGGCAGACAACAAATGGGCTTTTGTCTGATTTGTGTCTTGGGCCCAAAAGACTAATGAGCTATTAGTTTAATTAATTAATTAAACTTGGGCCCATTAGTGAAATAAGAAGGAACAAGGGTTGAAAAACCCTAGCATTCTTTTTGTTCTCCTGCGATTTGGAGCAGCCCAGCCGTGGCTCTTTTTCTCTCTGGAATCTCTCTGTTGATCATCCATCCGGTCTAGCAGCCATCCGTGCTTGTAAGCGTGTGGATACTGAGGAGGAATAGGTGATTCATCTGTTCTAGAACTGATCTCGACATTACAATCATTCCGCTGCAAAAGGTAATGTCCAGGTTTGTTTTATGATTCGTTTTGCAAGAACCTAGATCTGTTTAAGGATTTGTGTTAGGTTGTAATTGAGAATTAAACCTTGGAAAACACCTATAATTCTACAGTGGTATCAGAGCCAGGTCATTAGATTCTTGTAATTTGGATCTTTGAATGAATCGATTTGATATTGTTTATTAAGAGCATGAATCCAAAGTCAAAGTTGATTTTGTTTTGTTCAAAAGAATTCGATTGCGTTTGTTGGCTGTTGATTCATGCGATCGATAATTTAATTGACAATGATCAATTTCGTTTTGTTGAACTTGTTGTTTTCAATCGTTATTGTTCAAAATATGTTTTGTCCATTAGCGAAACATGAAAGACGTGTTGTGTTTGATAATCGGCTGAATGGTCTAATTAATAATTGAATGGAGCTAACCGAAAGTTATGGTCTCGGTAAGCTAAATGCCGAGTGAAGCCGAATGTTGATAATTGAATGGCTTCATTCGATTATTAATAATACCCTAAGCTCCGATCGCTTTATGTGAGGCGTGTGTTCATGGATCACGTGTGTTCGTGATGCCTTGATGCGTTAATGAGCTGAGAGTAGGATCGTGTGATCACGTGTGATCATGAGATGGTCGAGGGATGGATAGGCCGATCGTCGATCGTGTTCTGTCGTCCCGGTTAGCGTGATCACTCGACCATGGATCACGGGTGCAAGCAACGGGCGATCGTGGTCGTGGATCAATGATCGTGGGCTGGCCGTGTGATCATGGGCTGTGAACGATCGTTTGGCCCATTAAAATTTTTACGTCCCGCGAATAGTCAATCGGTTAAACCGAGTTTCGCGGTTCGTTGCCCAAAACCACACCGATTAAACCGGTCCATTAAATTGGCGGTTAATTGTGTGTTTAAAGCCTAAAACCGCAAGTTAAATCAAATTGGCTAAAACACTAGGTGTTTCTTCCCGGTTTTGGATTTAACTGAACCGATCCAATTTAATTGGTGGTTCAAGCGGTTAACCCGAATCGCGGTTTGCTAGAAATTTTTTAATACATGGTATTATTTAATTTCTGGTTAAACCGGATTGAAATTCATAAAATTGAATTTTAACCTAAACCGAAGGCTGGTCTAAGTTTGATTTGGTTGGACCAAATAATTTAGAGCTGGTCTGGTTTAGTAAATAACCGATGGTTTTGATAGTTAATTTGGTCTTGGACCAGAATTAATAAACCGGATCGGTTATGTCAAATTATTGGGCCAATTGGAATTCTATGGTCTTGGGCCAAGAATTGGGCCTATAATTTGTGACCCAACCCAAAATATTTAATAAAATATTAAATTAGAAATTTCTATTTTAGTAAGTTACTAAATTTAGAAAGTTTCTAAAATAAGAAAGTTTCCCAAAATAGTAATCTTCTATTTTTGAAAATAAAACTTAAAAATCCTCAAAAGCAATATCAAGCTTGGATGTCTTTCCAATCTTGTCAGCTACTTAACGCTTATTTGATTACAGATATGGCTTACAGTGTGAGGTATCTGTTTTCGCGTAAGTAAAGTAGTATATAGTCACTAATTTCATTGGGAGTCCCAGATTTTAGTGATTATTTGGCTGTAAGAGATTGGTTTCCTTGACTGGGCCATCGGGAGTCCCGGGCCTTGAGACATCTGGTGAATTTGGGCCTCGGGTCCAATTCACAACCGAGAGTTATATGAGATATAACTAGCTGTGTGTATGCTTACCAAGTAAAGCTAATTCCGGGTGACGGCCAGTGGCCCACTTTGGATTTAGCTGAACATGGGTCTCGGAATCATTGCATTCTTATGAGGTTAAACAAAGAAATTTTGAATGCAATGCGAGTTTTCTTATAAGTTGTTAAGATTGCTCTTTTATGAACTTAATAACTAAAACTCTTTTATCTCTAAATTTCAGCTATGACGAGCACAAACAATCAAAACACTTTCTCGATCCGGTCTGTCCTTGAGATGGACAAACTGAACGGATCAAATTTCTTGACTTGGTCACGGAACCTGAGACTAGTTCTCAGGCATGAGAGAAAGGACTATGTCCTTGCGAAAGCTCTCCCCGAGAGGATCGGATCCAAAGCCAGTCATGCAGTATATAATGCTTGGAATAAGCATTATAATGATGCGGTAGATGTGCGTGGTCTGATATTGGCTACCATGGACTCAGATTTGCGGAAGCAATATGAGAACATGGAGTCGCCAATAGAGATGATCAGCAACCTGAAATTGAAATTTCAGGAGCAGGTAAGAGTGGGGAGATACCAGTTGGTTAGATCTCTCACTAGCTGCAAGCTACCAAATGATCATCCAGTAAGTCCTCATGTCAGTAAAATGATGGGTTACATTGATAACCTGAGGAAACTGGATTATCCAGTTAGCCAGGAATTGGTAACTGAGATCATTCTGCAGTCACTGCCGTCAAGCTATGATAAGTTCGTAAGGAACTATATCAAGAAAGGCTTAACGAAGACGTTGACTGAACTGCATGATATGCTCAAGACAGTTGAGCCAAACGTAAAGAGTACCCTGTACAATCTCATAAATGAGAAGGGTAGGTTTACTAAACCTAATGCTGACAAGGGTGAAGACAAAGTTGTCCAGATTTTGAATCATGGCAAGCGTGTGTCTTCTGAGCCCGAGTCAGATACCTCTTACGTTGGTAAGTGCTGCTACTGTAAAGAGACTGGGCATTGGAAGAGAGATTGCATTAAATTCATGGAAGATTATGAGGAGTTAAAGTTGATGTATGAGACTACTTCCTCAGGTATTCATGTTATTACTTCAAGTTATACCTTGTAGGTATTGGATACTGATTGTGGCACTGATATTTGTTATAATATGCAGAGCCTGAACAACAGTAGAACGTTGAAGGAAGGGCAAGTGGAACTGCGTGTCTGGAAGGAGCTTGGGATGCTGCCTCAGACGTAGGGTTTTCACTTGTAGATGCCTTTGAGGCTTGGTTTTGAATTAAGTAATTGCTACAATGTACCTGCTTTAAGCAGAGTTGTTTTTCATTTTCTTGTGAAGAATTTGAATGTTTTTCATTTTGATAAAGACAAGTTTTGCTCTTTTGATCTTAATGAAATGTTAATTGTAGCACCCTATTCAAGGAATGGGTTTTATATATTAAACCAAAGAGTGCCTAAATGTAACATAAATACCGAATTGGTTTAAATCTGATGAATTAAACCTGATTTTTCTTGGCATAAATATTTTGGTCAAAGAGTAAGTCGGATTCAGAAACCCCATAGTTGTGGACTTTTGGGCTCATTTGAATGGATATCTTATGAGACTTGAATTCTGCTTACTGGACCAAAAGACAAAGGGCCCATCTTAGCCGAGCTAGAGAAAGGCCCAAAGGCTTATTGGAGCTTGAACATACTTATGTATGTGGTCCGATGAGCAGTAATGCCAGAGAAAATTTCCTGTACTTCATTGTCTCTACTGATTACTTCAGTGAGTGTGACTGTGTTCATTTGATGAGACACAAGTCGGAATTCTTTGACATGGTCGAAAGAGTTCCAGAATGAAGTATAGAATCTGAATGACAGAAGTATTAAGACTCTGGATTAGATCACGAGTGAGAATACTTAAGTCATTGATTGTGTGATCATCTGAATGAGTGTGAAGTCGTTTCACAGCTCACTTCTCCTGAAAACCTAGAGGTGTTTCTGTGAGAATGAATCAGATCTTATTAGAAATGATTAAAGATGAGTCACACGAATCTTCCATGATATTCTCTAAGAATAACGCTCTAGAAATATCTAAGTTTACGCTGAAATAGTTCCACCAATATCAGTTGAAAGACACCACGTAAATGTGGATTGGAATCGATCCAAATTCGTCTTTACTGAGTATTTGTAGTTGTGCTACTTCGCTGGTTGTCCAAGGGAAACCAAGGCTTGTTACTTTTACGTCCATTCTGTTTTCTAAGAAGGGAAGTTACTTTCCAAGAAGAACAGTGGGAGTAAAAGTATAACTCGAAGAAATTCGAGAATTACAGGAGGCTGCTCAAGCTGTTGAGGGAGAGCAACGGATGGATTTACAGATTTCTGTAGAATCTACACCTGTATAGCCTGAAGTTCGCAGATATGAATGAATCAGTCACTAATCCGAGAGTGATTTCTCGTCATTAGTTGAACCTGATGATCATTGAAAGTTAGCATGATCTGATGATCATTGAAAACGACGAATCTGCGAATTTCAAAGAAGCGAAAGTAAGCCAGGACTCCGAAAAATTACACTATGTGTAAGTTAGCTTCATTGATCCATTCATGGATGGAAGCAAACATATTGGAGTTGGAATCTTCGTTCAGTTAAAGTAGTCAAGGTTTTGACTTGAACAGGAACGAAGAGGAACTGTGCGTTTACTAAAAGATAAGTGGGAGCATTATTGCATTTCTCATAGTGTATGTCGATGACATACTGATTCTCGGATATAACGTCCCAATGCTGCAGTCGGTAAAGGACTGGTTTGGGAGTTGGTTTTATGATTGACATGGGTAAAGCCACGTAGTTCTTGGATTTTGGATCTAAAGATAAAGATCCAAAAGAGCTGGTAGGACAAAGTCAGGATTCTTAAATTGACAAAGTCCTACACGTAATCAGCAATCCAAGAAGGGTTTTATGCCAATGTCACATGGCAATACGTTAAGCAAGAAACAGTATCCTACGATATCTGCTGAGCTTTAATGCATGAATAGGATTCCATATGCGTCGGCAATTGGATCTATCATGTATGCCATGTCACGTACTTGTTTTGATGTTGCTTTAATGTTAAGCAAGACAAGTAAAGACCAGTCAAATCCAGCAAAGAATCACTGGATTGCCGTAAAGAATATCCTAAAGTATTTGAGGAATACTAAGGATAAGTTCTTGATTTACGGAGAAAGTGAGGTGCTACAAGTCGATAGAGTCTGAAAGGCAAGTTTCCAATAGACAAAGATAATTCCTGGTCACAGTCCGGCTATATCTTGTGTCTATCTGGCGGTGCAAGGCACTGTAGCTGACTCCATGACTTAAGCTGAACATTTCGCAGCTTGAGAAGCGGCGAAAGAGGTTGTTTGGAAAGAAGAGTTCATCACTGAACTTGATGTGAATCACAGCATAGATGAGACTAGCTGCACATCAGAGGTCCAAACACCTTGAGGATAGGTATAACCTATTCCGTGAGATAAATGACGGAGGTGTTAAGTAGATAAGCAAGTTTCATCGAATGAAAACATTGCTAATCTATTAACGAAGCCACTCCTTATGCCTAAGCACGAGTCGCGGACTGTAGCTGTAGGATGAGTGAAATTAAGATGTAGTCTTAATTTCAGTGGGAGTTTGTAAAGGGCTTTACTTAGTTATTTTGAATGGTTCGTGTAAACATAATATTTTATGTTTATGAAATCTAATGATTTCTGGATTATTTTAACTGTGATATAAATAATCGTTCCAAAATGATTCATGTCATTGTATATGGGTCATCGAAGTACATGAGTAGACTTGATCCTGAAACCCCATATTTAACGAAGTGACATAAATCATAGTGTCCATAGTCGAAGGTTGTTGAAATTGGAACACCAACAACCTGTAGAGACTAGATTGTGTTGAGACTGATGACCAAGTTTCGAGGGGTCATAGATGCGCGGCATCAAAGTCGAGACATAGGTATATGTAGGGGAACATATGACCGGACATGGCCCGCTGATGAGAACTCTACAAGATATTAATATCTGTGTCATAAGAGGTTCTCATATACGACTATAGAGTATAGTCCTTAGACCTGAGTTCGCATGCATGTGGCTGCACATGGAGTAATGCGCTTTGATCATTGTCTAACGCTGTTTCGTAACTGGGAGCTATAAGGACCTTGGTTGGGTGTATTATAAAGTGTGTAGTTCATAGTGATGGAACAAGATGGGATTTGTCCCTGCCGTTTAACGGAGGTAATATCTCTAGGCCAATCGGAGATTTGATAGCTGGTAAGAGAATGGCCATTCCCAAACGGACTTGCCCAAGTCGTTTGCATTGTCAGTATCAAATCTGGTCCGATAAATATGGTCTGGCTATATAAGGATGACACGCATCTTGCCTTATGCCAGATCGAGATATTAAGACAAAAGGATTAGGGAATGTAGGATTCCAGTACAATCGGAAGATTGTTGGGAATATCCTTTGTAGGATTCCAGTACAAGTGGGAGATTGTTGGGAATGTCCTGAAATCTACCCGTACTATCTCTAGAAAGTATGATAAGTGTCGAGATCAGACATAAGTCATAAATACTGGGTGATCATGATGGCTTGCTAGAGTCCGCTCTTGATCTATAAGTTTAGGACTTATTACCAGTATTGTATGATCCCAAAGGGTCACACACCATAGCTAACGGGAAAGTTAAGATGGAATTAATACGGTAAGATGCAGTAGCATTTACTGTATTTGTACAGAGATTTGGGCAGACAACAAATGGGCTTTTGTCTGATTTGTGTCTTGGGCCCAAAAGACTAATGAGCTATTAGTTTAATTAATTAATTAAACTTGGGCCCATTAGTGAAATAAGAAGGAACAAGGGTTGAAAAACCCTAGCATTCTTTTTGTTCTCCTGCGATTTGGAGCAGCCCAGCCGTGGCTCTTTTTCTCTCTGGAATCTCTCTGTTGATCATCCATCCGGTCTAGCAGCCATCCGTGCTTGTAAGCATGTGGATACTGAGGAGGAATAGGTGATTCATCTGTTCTAGAACTGATCTCGACATTACAATCATTCCGCTGCAAAAGGTAATGTCCAGGTTTGTTTTATGATTCGTTTTGCAAGAACCTAGATCTGTTTAAGGATTTGTGTTAGATTGTAATTGAGAATTAAACCTTGGAAAACACCTATAATCCTACAGGGCACTCCTAATGTACTTATGGTACAAGGGGGTAAGAAGTTTAAGAAACTTGGCAAGGGTAAGGGAAAGGGCAAGGCAGTCCAGGTTGAGAACCAGGACACGCCTGCGCCAGCCCCGAAGCCCAAGCCGGGCCCATCTGAGACTGATAAGTGCCATTACTGTAAAGAGCTTGGGCATTGGAAGAGAAATTGCAACAAATTCTTGGAAGAGAAGAAGAAGAAGAAGAAGACTTTCGAGACTTCATCTTCAGGTATTTATGTTATAGAAGTAAATGTTACTACTTCTGGTTCTACTTCTTGGGTATTGGATACCGGCTGTGGTGCTCATATTTGTACAAATATGCAGGGCCTAAGCAACAATAGGAAGTTGGAAAAGAGACAAGTGGACCTGCGCGTGGGGAATGGAGCAAGAGTTGCTGCATTAGCCGTAGGAACATATAACTTGTCTTTACCTTCTGGTTTGGTTTTAAAGCTTAATAATTGCTACTATGTACCTGTTATAAGCAGAAATATTATTTCCATTCCTGTTTTGGATGTGGAAGGATATCAGTTTTCAATTAAGAATAAATGTTGTTCTTTTGATTACATTGATATATTTTATGGTAGCAGCCCATTAGAGAATGAGCTTTATGTTTTAAACCAGACTGCACCAATCTATAACATTAACACCAAGAGATTCAAATCAAATGACACGAATCAGACTTTTCTTTGGCATTGTCGTTTGGGCCACATAAACGAGAAACGGATCCAAAAGCTCCATAGTGATGGGCTTCTGGGCTCATTTGATTATGAATCATGTGAGAAATGTGAATCTTGTTTACTAGGCAAAATGACTAAGGCCCCTTTCAACAAATCAAATGAAAGGGCCAGTGACCTATTAGGCCTTATACATACAGATGTGTGCGGCCCAATGAGTACAAGTGCCAGAGGAAATTTTCGATACTTCATCACCTTCACTGATGATTTCAGTAGGTATGGCTATGTCTATTTAATGAGACATAAGTCGGAGTCTTTTGAAAGGTTCAAAGAATTCCAAAATGAAGTACAGAATCAACTTGGCAAAAGTATTAAGGCTCTTCGATCAGATCGTGGAGGAGAATACTTAAGCCAAGAATTTAGTGATCATTTGAGAGATTGTGGAATTGTTTCACAACTCACTCCTCCTGGAACACCACAATGGAATGGGGTGTCCGAGAGGAGGAATCGAACTTTATTAGATATGGTTCGATCAATGATGAGTCTCTCAACTCTTCCATTATCCTTTTGGGGATACGCTCTAGAAACGTCTGCGTTTACACTTAATAGGGTTCCGTCAAAATCAGTTGCAAAGACACCACATGAGATGTGGACCGGACATGTTCCAAGTTTGTCTTTCCTGAAGATTTGGGGTTGTGAAGCTTATGTTAAGCGATTAATTACAGAAAAGCTCGAACCCAAATCTGATAAGTGCTACTTCGTTGGTTATCCTAAGGAAACCAAGGCATACTACTTTTACAACCAATCCGAGAACAAAGTGTTTGTTGCTCGGAACTGTGTTTTTCTTGAGAGAGAGTTTCTTTCCAAGAGAAACAGTGGGAGTAAAGTACAACTCGAAGAAGTTCGAGAACCACGGGAAACCGCCCAGCCCATTGTGGAGGAGCAACAGTTGGATCTACAAAGAGTTGTAGAGCCAACGCCTGTGGAGCCTGAAATTCGCAGATCCGAAAGGATCCGTCACGAACCCGAGAGATATGGATTTCTCGTAACCAATTGTCATGATTTGTTGATCATTGACAGTGATGAGCCAGCGAATTTTGAAGAAGCGATGATGAGCCCTGACTCCGAAAAGTGGCTGAAAGCCGCTGAATCCGAAATGGGATCCATGTCACAGAACCAAGTATGGACTTTGGTTGATTTACCCGATGGTGCAAGACCCATTGAGTGTAAATGGATTTTCAAGAAGAAAATTGATGTGGATGGAAATATTCAGATATATAAAGCAAGGCTGGTGGCAAAAGGTTTCAAACAAATTCATGGCATTGACTATGAAGAAACTTATTCCCCGGTCGCCATGCTTAAATCCATTCAGATTCTCCTAGCAACAGCAGCTCATTATGACTATGAGATCTGGCAGATGGACGTGAAAACAGCTTTCCTTAATGGAATTCTGGAAGAGGATGTGTACATGACACAGCCCGAAGGTTTCATCGATCCAAATGCAGCTAGGAAAGTATGCAAGCTTCATCGATCCATTTATGGATTGAAGCAAGCATCTCGGAGTTGGAATCTTCGTTTTGATGAAGCAGTCAAAAAGTTTGATTTCATCAGAAGCGAAGAAGAACCATGTGTTTACAAGAAGACTAGTGAGAGCGCAATTGCATTTCTCGTATTGTATGTAGATAACATACTTCTTCTCGGAAATGACGTTCCGTTGTTACAGTCTGTTAAGACTTGGCTCGGAAGTTGTTTTTCAATGAAAGACATGGGAGAAGCCGCGTATATTCTTGGAATAAGAATCTATAGAGATAGATTAAACAAGTTGATTGGACTGTGTCAAGACACTTATATCGATAAAGTCTTACACAGGTTCAGAATGCAAGATTCCAAGAAGGGCTTCATACCAATGTCTTATGGCATAAGTCTCAGCAAGAAGCAGTGTCCTGAGACACCTGTTGAGCGAGATCGCATGAGTCGGATTCCCTATGCCTCGGCGTTGGGATCCATCATGTATGCCATGCTCTGTACTCGTCCAGATGTTGCTTGTGCTTTAAGCATGACGAGTAGATACCAATCGGATCCAGGTGAAAGTCACTGGACAACAGTCAAGAATATTATGAAGTATTTGAGAAATACTAAGGATAAATTCTTGGTGTATGGAGGAAGTGATGAGCTGGTAGTAAGTGGTTACACAGACGCAAGTTTTCAGACAGACAAAGATGATTTCCGATCGCAATTTGGTTACATCTTCTGCCTGAATGGCGGTGCAGTCAGCTGGAAGAGTTCCAAGCAGGACACTGTAGCAGATTCCACAACTGAAGCTGAGTACCTCGCTGCTTCTGAAGCGGCAAAGGAGGTTGTTTGGATCAGGAAGTTCATTACTGAACTTGGTGTGATTCCTAGCATTTCTGAGCCAGTGGCTTTGTATTGTGACAACAATGGAGCCATTGCGCAAGCAAAAGAACCTAGATCACACCAGAAATCCAAACACATAGAAAGGAGATATCACCTTATCCGTGATATTGTGAATAGAGGAGATGTGAAGATCAGCAGAGTCCCGACGGATGAGAATGTTGCTGATCCACTGACCAAGCCTCTCCCAAGGCCTAAGCATGAGTTTCACACTGCTGCTGTAGGCATTAGATTTCTTAAGATATGATCTTGTTTTCAGTGGGAGTTATATTTGATTTTAGTTATGACTTGATGTTCGTAAAACATAATTTGGTTATGTTATTTTTAATGAAATTGTTTCAGCATTATTTAATTGTGTTATTAAATAATTGTCCCAAAGTAATTTATGACATTTTATAGGTTATCAAGTATGTGACTTGATCATGAAACCCTATAAGAAACAAATGACATAAATTATAAATGGTCCCTAGTCGAGGTTGTTAAAATGGGACATTAACAACCACGTGAGACTAGTATGTGAGGTGACTGATGACTATGTTTCATGGAGTCATTTAATAAGTGTATTAAAGTCAATCACATAGATATGTGTTAGAGAACACATGATCGGACTTGACCCGTTAATGAGAACTCTACAAGATGTTATATGAGTGTCATAAGAGTTTCTCATTACGACTAAAGAGAGTAGTCCTTAGACCTGAGTTCATCATGTCCTCTCTTATATGGATTGGTTCGTCTTGACTTTGTCAAACATCAGCCGTAACTGATGATCATAAAGACACTGATTAGGCGTATCATGAGATATAAAAGAGACATGGATGGAACAAGATGGGATTTGTACCTTCTATATAACATGAGTTAAATATCTCTGGGCCTATCGAAGATTTGATACTGGAAATGCGTGGCCGCGCTCAAACGAGGTGATTGTCAGTCGTTTGTTTTATCAGTACAAATCGGGATTCGATAAACGTGATCTGGCTTAATAAGGATGACACAGTTCTTGCCTTATGCTAGATTGAGATATAGATACAAAGGGATTAAAGGAATAGATGATTCCAGTACAAGTGGGAGATTGTTGGGAATGTCCTGAAATCTATTGTACTTGCTCTAAGGGAAAGTCGTATCGTCGAGATGAGACAATCACATAATACTAGGTAGTCATGACGCTTTGCTAGAAGCCACTTATGATCAATGAGTTGAGAACTCATTGCTAGTGTTATATGATCCTACAGGGTCACACACCTAAGCAAACTGGGCGTTAAAGACGAGGTTGATCATTAATGTAATGATCCAGCGAATGCATATTTGATATGCATTCGATATCAATATTCTGGGGCAGTGTCGATCGTTGCAGATAGTGCATCGATCGATGCAACTCGCGGATTAATCAGATTAATTCGGTTTAATCGTTGGTTAATTCCGTTACGGTTTAAGTCGACATATATAAGATATATGGTCGACCTAAACTGTTTTCTAACCTAATTTCACAGCCACCAGAACAAGATAGAAACCTCTCTAGAGATTAGATCTCTTACAGGCACTAGCATCCCTTCTGTCCCGTTTGTGTGCGTGTGGATACCAGTAGAGGCACAGCGTTTGAGGTGCTTCTTGATCTCGATTATCTGCAAACCTTCCGCTGCTATTCATCAGGTAAATCTGAGATCCCATAGATTCAATTACTTGAACCTTAGATCCTAGGCTCGGAATTCAGACTAGGGTTGCTAATCCTGATTAGAACTGCTAGAAATTCCTTCATGTTGATGCTTCCTATGCCCAAAACTTCTTTTCCAATCCACCTTCAGCCATCATACATCTGATTTTATCTGTTATTGATTCATTCTTTCTAAAACGCCATTCTGTTGAGGTGTATACGTACACGTCTTATCTCGATTGATTCCAGCATCTTTGCACAGCTTATCCATCTGTTTATTGCAGAACTCCAAGTCGTTATCTTTTCTCAAACATCTTACCTTTTTCTCAGTTTAATTTTCCACGAGTTGCTTCCATTCTGAAAATTGTGCAAACACCTCATCCTTATTCCTTAAAGATCGGATCCAGACTTTTTGGAATGATCATCAATGAGAGTAAGGAAGTACTTGCATCATGATAGGCTTTCCTCGTTTGATGCTGATCCCCAGAGATCACTATGAATATATTCCATAACTTCCTTGGATGTGTGTTTAGCAGTGGGAAAAGCTTGTTTGTGAGATTTCCCCAGCACACACTCCTCACAGAATTCCAAAATGTGAACATGTTTTTCATCCAAATATCCTTTGAAACTAGCAAATTCATGTTCTTAAGACTCATATGTCCTAGTCTTGAGTGCCAACGATTTGTCCAATTTGGCTCAGCTCTTGCCATTGAAACCTCAGCCTTTATAATCATTCCCTAAAGGTAGTACAATCCATCTTTGTAGTTCCTTGAAATGACCTTCTTTCCATTAGAACGTAACCTCGTAGTCTCCACCTTCATAACTGCAGCCGTGTTTCTCCAGATGTCCATAGTAGGTGAGATTTCTGTCCATTGTGGGCATATATCTTACTTCTGTTAAAACTACATAAGAGTTATCCGGGTTCACAATCTTCAGCTTACCGATCCCTTGACCTCATTGATTTTTTTTGTTACCCATTAAAACCTTTCCACCTTCAAACTCCTTCAAATCAAATAGAACTTATTTGTTTGGGGTGATATGGAAGGTACAACCAGAATCAAGTACCCATTCATCTTTGGTGTCTTGAAACTGGCTGTCATGATCATTGGCTCTTCCTTATCTTGAGCAATGTTTACTGAATTGTTTCCTTTCTGATCTTCTCTCTAGACATTCTCGTTTGAAGTGTCCCTCTTTTTCACAAATACAACATTCCCTAGTCTTGGCTGATTCCTTGTCATGGAATTTGAATGTTGGTCTAATTTGTAGTCCCTGCTCTTACCACGGGTTTTCCCTTTTCCACTTGACCTCTTATCTGTCCTACCTCGGGTTACCACAAGGCCTTCAGCATTTGACTTGATTTTCCCAGTAGTCCTTTTTCCCTGAGCTCTGCTTCCTTAGCATATGCAGAGGTGGTGACTTCCTTTACCGTAAGGGTCTCCTTCCCATTTCCATATTTTAAAGTATGGACTAGGGAGTCATACTGAGGAGGCAAACTGGTAATGATCTGAATTTCTTGATCTTCGTCTAAAACATTGATGTTGAGACTAGCAAGATCGTCAACCAATTTCAAGAATGTGTCCGAGTTCTCTTCAATGCTCTTGCTCTCTGCCATTTTGTAGCCTGAAAAACTTTGCTTCAAGTATATGCGATTAGGCAGAGTCTTTGTCTGATAGTCTCCCTCCAGAGCCTTCCATACACCGTTTGTTGTTCTCCTTCATAACCTTTTGAAGAAAAATGTTGTTTAGGCTATAGCAGTTCAGATTCCTTGCTCGTATATCCATTTCTTTGGCCAATGGATCTTTTTGTTGATCTAGTTTTGGCTTGGGCGAAGGCTCAGCATCTTCACTAGTCTCCTTATCTTGGTCTAGCTGGATAACCTTTCCTAACCTTGCAGCTCAAGCTACACTGACATCATGAATTTCCCCATATCAAAATCGCATAGTCTATCGAACTTTTGCATCACAAATTTCGTATTTACGGACTCCATGGTTATCTTCTAAGACCGAAGAAAACACAACCTCCACAATCCCAAGATCACAACAGAAACTATCAGAGTCTATCGTTAACCTCGATCCCCTTTTCCTTTTGTGTTGAAAGACCCTTTCTGAAACAGCGTTTGTAACGCCCCTTTCCTATTATCCGCTGATCGACGAGCTGACCGGTCAACAATCAAACAAGAACATGACCAAGTCGAACCCGAGCAAGTCAAACAGAAAAGGTTTGTCACAAGACGAAGCCAGAGACAGATCGGTTTGAGACAAAGGCTCGCACTAACCCGTCTTTGACCCCGCTATCCTCACTTCCATGATACAAAGCTTTGCAACTTGTACCATTTCCATGAGTTGTGTCGGTTCGGACTAAACACAATATCAGGGAAACATATTCATTTCTGAGTAATCAAACGTTAAGCACAACGTTTAATAATTTTACAAACACTTTGCCATCACTCAGAACAATACGTAATTCTCGATACAAAAATGGATCCAAAGCCGAACCAAAAAAAACCCAAAATCATCGAATCAAAACCAACGCCACAAGCAATTCCGAAACTACACCGAGGGACTCCCGCGTCCGCCGCTGCTAAACCTGAAAAACACAAAAAGAGTCTAATGAGTGATCTAAGATCACCCAGCGAGATGCCTCCTCACTACGGCTGCTAGTCTATCTAGCATCTACAAATTTCCGTCCCCAAAACCCCAAAATAACAATCAATACAATAATCGGTTGATCACGCACTACCACATCGTGTCAAACCCACAACATACAATCATTCAAATAACAACACCATCACCAACACAAGAGTAACCAAGGGAATCGAGAACACTGCGGCACATGCTCTCGATTGGAACTCGATCTATCTATCGCGGAACACGAACAATGCAAACACAACACTGGGCCCCTACGATCTCGGTAACTTCCACGGGTTTACATCGTCACCAACATGGTGACTTACCCACTACTTCTAGACGTAAACACAAAGTCTCACGGTGATAGGTCAAGAATTATCCCTATTCTAACTGCAAGTGCACAGTGATGCAGATGTAGTACTTAGGGTATCGAATCCACAAGGACTCCGGTCACACGATAGATTATGAGTAATTTGGATTAAGTAAGCGAAGCAGATGGTTAAGCAGTAAACAAAATAGCAAGTAATCAGATCAAGCGAGGCAGTTGTAAGCAAATAACGAAGGCATTAGGTTTCAGAAAGTTCTCAGGAAATCAGGAAATCAGATAACAGATAATCAGATTCAATCTATAGCGTTCTTGAACTAGAATCACGAAGGTAAAACTAACCAGCTTTCGCTGCGATAATTATCTATGTCTAACAACCTAGCAAGCAAACTTTCGTTGCGAATCCTAGAGTTCTAAACATGCATTAATTCCAAGTTCGTTTGTTCACAACTTCTCTAAACCAAATTTCTTTGCGAATAGATAAGTTGCTCACCTAAATCAGGTCTAGTTAATTAACCAACCGTCGTTGTGTAAATCAACCTAAAATCAATAATCTAAATGGCCAGTTCAGATCAAGCATTAAGAACAGATTAAATGAAGAACTAGATGATGAATCTTAACAAAATCAGTTGATCTAACATTCCTTCAAATCCCTAATGAGAATCCCTAACCTAACAAGAGATCTACTCAGAAATAACAATCATAACAGAAAACATAGTCAAAATAGATATCATAAAGTAATCTAAGAAATAAGAACAGGGATTCGAAATCAAGTCTCTTTCGAGAAAAAAACCAGCCCCTAAAACTCTCTGAAACTCTCAGCTCAAAGTATGAAAGTGTAACCTAACAAGTGGCTGTAAAACCTAATTATAAAGCCTAATCAATTTTTGGGGCTTCTTTGTAAATATCAGGAACTTCTGGGTTTTAGTGCAATATCCATATTCTTCATTAACTCTCGCGAGAATGTCTGGTCACATTATGCATCGATCGTTGCCACAGGTGTGTCGATCGATGCAGATCTCTGTTTCCGACAGTGAACTCTACTCTCTCGGCCAAACACTCCAAAATGCTCCAGAAAGGTCCATAATCTCCAATTCCGCTCCAAACGTGCATGTACCTAATAAACACCTGAAAAGACTCTAAAACATAATAATAGACTCGATAAATAAGACATATACCATGGTTAAAAACCCTAAATTCCATGGTATATCAACTCCCCCACACTTAGCCTTTGCTTGCCCTCAAGCAAAACAAAGAACTAAAACATGGTGAAGAGGTTTGAAAACTTTCAGAAACTCTTTTTATCCTAGAAGCAACAACACACAGATTCCCCTTAGTAAGCCACATGAAAGAATCACCTGCAGACATCAAGACCAACATATACTTCCCCCACACTTAGCAACTGTCCTAAGTAAACTCTACAATCACATTCACGCATTCAAATTCACCCTTCTGACTTCTTAAGCAATTTAAGTGCGGTCTCACCTAAGGATTATCGATCAAAGGGTACATGGACTCTTACTCTGTCAGCTCTAGATCACCATACTATCTTTCTCTGGTTCATTTCTTCTCTTTTCCCTTCATTAACAACTGATTTTTCCCCACTGGGTATCATTTTATTTTATTTTATCAGTGTTCTTCCCGTTATGGGGTGTACTTTGTACACATTCCATGGATGCACAAGAGGTAATAGTGGTAGCTACCACTCCTGCGACCGCTTCGGAGCTACTAGCTCATCCTCAGTTTATTATTCTTTTTTTTTTTTACTTTAGAGAAGGGGAGAAGGGAACCAAATTGGACAGGTTTACAAGCTGTGTCAGAACCAACAGAGGAATCCGACTCAAGGTATTCCAAGCCCTTAGGTGAGAAAATTAAGTCAGTATTAATGGTGAAGTCAGTAAAAGGATCCTCTGATACCTGAAGTGATGTGGGTGTTCTCAGTAGGCTGATCTGCGTTGGGATTTTCTAATAGTCATAGAATGATCTGCCAACTCATCCCAATGGTCACTTAAGTTCCTGCAAGTGCTGTTAACTTCTCAAAAATTCATTGTTTCTTACTTAAACCGTTTTGACTCAATAAAACAAATATTTGAAAAAGGACTGACTATAAGAAAACAGAAAGATAAAGTCAGTAGCTACCTCCCCCACACTTAAAACACACTGTCCCCAGTAGTGTCAAGCTAAGGGTCGGTAAAACAAAGCAAAAATGTTATGGATGAGATAAGGTTCTGTCTGATTTTTACCTCTGTCGCACCTGCATCGATCGTTACACGTAAGTGCGACGATCGTTGCAAGGCGATTTGCGTCATAGTCCGTAAGAATTCATCAAATTTCAAACCTGCAAGCTAAAAACCAATGCAAACAGACAAAATCAAAGCAACTGATAGTCTCAAAGTAAACATATCATCCAAACATAAGCATCCTACGAAAATCAAAAGAAAAATGCAAAAGAAAAAGTGAAAAAGAAAATACAGAACCGTAGTCTGAAAATGCCCACTACTCTCACTCGTCATCTATGCCAGCATAAGGATCAGTACCACTCGAAGAAACGGGAGTCGGAGGGCGCTGTCTACGTCGACGGGAAGGAACGGGCTGATGAATCTGTGGCTGTCTCCTGCAAGTGCAGCCACGCATCAACTCCCAGATAGTCTTCAGTATCCCATCCTGACGCTCTCTCCACTCAGTCCCAGACATCTCTCCTAAAGGAACTGAAGGAACATTATAAGGGCCTATGTCATGTGCAGCAGCCTCAGGTGCAGGTGCAGAAGAAGAAGAGGCTCGTGTAGAAGGCTCGCCTAGAGGATGTGCCATCATAGGAACACTGCGCCGATCTCTCATAGGGGGCTGGAAATCCAAGTCAGCCAATGTATCGATCTTAGTCAGATTAGCAGCAGGAAGCTCCACACCATGCTTCTGCCCATGAGTTTCATAATAGACCCAGATGCGTCTCTCCTTAAGCCAAGTGGCACTCTGCAGGTGAGTCAAATCCATATATACCTTGCTATCATCACGCTCCGTACCCTCTAAAGGGATCCCGCAATGTCTGAAGATGGGAGTGAGCAAACTACCCACTGTCTCAGTAACTTTCCCATCCACAGCCTTCGTCGTCAGTGTGCACAGGTACACAGCTCCTAAGTTGAGATCCCTAGCAGGATCTCTCAAATCAGTCTCATCAAACTGTTGGGAATGTCCTGAAATCTATTGTACTTACTCTGAGTGAAAGTCGTGTTGTCGAGATGAGACAATCGTATGATACTAGGAAGTCATAATGCTTTGCTAGAAGCCACTTATGATCAATGAGTTTAGAACTCATTGCTAGTGGTATATGATCCTACAGGGTCACACACCTAAGCAAACTGAACGTTAAAGACGAGGTTGATCGTTAATGTAATGATCTAGTGAATGCATATTTGATATGCATTCGGTATCGAAATTCTGGGGCCGTGTCGATCGACACAAAGAGTGTGTCGGTCGACACAACTCGCAGATTACCAGATTAATTCGGTTTAATCGTTGGTTAATCCCGTTGCGGTTTAAGTCGACATATATATAAGATATATGGTCGACCTAAACTCAAACTTAACCTAATACAC
The DNA here is from genome assembly GCA_030180135.1 of Orychophragmus violaceus. Lineage (NCBI taxonomy): Eukaryota > Viridiplantae > Streptophyta > Magnoliopsida > Brassicales > Brassicaceae > Orychophragmus > Orychophragmus violaceus. The sequence continues at coordinate 94,336,932 of CM058230.1, forward strand.
AGCCACCAGAACTAGAAAAGAAACCTCTGAGGAGATTCGATCTCTATAGGCACTAGCATCCCTGCTGTTCAGTTTGTGTGCGTGTGGATACCAGTAGAGGCACAGCGTTTGAGGTGCTTCGTGATCTCGATTATCTGCAAATCTTCCGCTGCTAATAAGCAGGTAATTCTGAGATCCCATAGATTCAATCACATGAACCTTAGATCCTAGGCTTGGAATTCAGACCAGGATTGCCTAATTCGATTAGGATCTGCTAGAAATTCCTTCAGTGGTATCAGAGCTTTAGGGTTCCGTTGAATCTGTAGCATGTTGATTAGATTAGTTGAATCTGAATCTCTGTATGGTTGATACAAACTTGCTAAAATTCGTTTTCATGAAAATCTAGTTTTTAGGTTTTTTGCTTGAAAAACGATTAGGGTTTATCGCCCTGTGTCGATCGACACCAATCCGGTATCGGTCGACACAGAAGGATAACCCGAATAAAATTAGTTTCGCCTAGTGTCGATCGACACAAGAGTTGTTTCGGTCGACACAAACCTCGCGAAATTGATAAATCGGTTCAATTGGATTGGACCGGTTATCGAGCTTGGTTAATAATGGTTAAACGCTAAGAACGGTTTATTGCGGTTGGTTTGATTAGGTTAGCATCGACCGACACTAATGTAGTGTCGATCGACACTGACTGGTTATCATAAAACCGGTTCAATTGGATTGATCGGTTATCGCAAATTGGTTTTGGTTAATCTGCATCGATCGACACTAAAGTAGTGTCGGTCGACACAAGGTCCGATGGTTTAGGTTATTGAATCTGAAATCACAGAACCAAACCAAAATGAACCATTTTAATTAGAAGAATTAAAACATAATAAAACTGAACGTTTTAAAGGTTCCGTTCCTCAACCAAATATCAAGTGATCCTTGATGTCTTTCCAATCTTGTCAACTGTCAAGGCTCATTTCATTGTGCGATAGATTTGCAGTGCAAGGTGTCCACAATTACATGAGTAAGACAGGAAGTAATCGTGTTGATGGACTTGCAGTGCAAGACATCAACAATTACTTGACTTAAGAGATTGGTTTACTTGACTGGGCCATCAAAATCATTTTCGGCTCAGAGACATCAGGTGGATTGGGCATGAGATGTCGATCCACAACCAAGAGTTATATTAGATATAACTAGCAAGGTTGTTGCTTACCTAGATAACTAAAATTTGGGTGCTAGCCAGTGGCTCACTCAAGTTTAGTGAAGTATGGGTCTTGGATCATTATATTCATTTGAGGAAACACTGTTTGAATATAATGCGAGTTTTCTTAATTGTTAAGACTTCTCATTTCTTGAACAAACCATAACTAAACCTCACTTGTTTTTCCAGCTATGTCTAGCACAAACCATCGTAACAACTTCTCCCTGCGATCCGTCCTTGAGAAAGACAAGTTAAATGGATCAAACTTTCTTGAATGGTATCGGAACTTGAGAATTGTTCTCAAACAGGAGAAGAAGGACTATGTCCTTGAGAAAGTTCTCCCCAAGAAGTACCGAGCCAATGCCTGGCAGTCAGATAAGGATGCTTGGGATAAGCATTCTAATGATGTGGTGGATGTGAGTTGTCTCATGTTGGCTACCATGAACTCGGAATTGCAGAAGCAATATGAGTACGTGGAGTCGCCAATAGAGATGATCACTGGCCTGAAAAATATGTTTCAGGAGCAGGCACGAACTCAGAGATACCAGACGGTAAGATCTCTGATTGAGTGCAAGCTACCAAAGGGCGAACCAGTTAGTCCTCATGTCATTAAGATGATGGGTTATATTGATAACCTGGGGAAACTGGATTGTCCCATTAGCCAAGAGTTGGCTACTGACATCATTCTGCAGTCACTGTCGTCAAGCTATGGTCAATTTGTTATGATCTATAACATGAACAACTTGACAAAGACGTTGACTGAATTGCATGGGATGCTTAAGACTGCTGAACCTAACATCAAGAAGGACACCCTAGATGTCCTTATGGTACAAAAGGGTAAAAAGTTTAAGAAACTTGGTAAGAACAAAGGTGATGGCAAGATAAGCTCGATTGTGAATCCAAGCGAGTCTGGCCATGCTCCTAATGTTAAACCTGGTCCTTCTGAAGATGTTAAGTGCCGTTATTGTAATGGTTATGGGCATTTGAAAAGAAACTGCAATAAATTCTTGGAAGATTATGAGAAGCTGAAGAAGACGTACGAGACTTCTTCTTCAGGTATTATGTTATAGAAGTAAATGTTACTTCTTATGGTCCTACTTATTGGGTATAAGATACCAACTATGGTACTCATATTTTGTGAAAATGTGCAGGGCCTGAGAAAAAGTAGGACTATGGAGAAAGGACAAGTGGATCTACGCATGGGAAATGGAGCAAGAGTTGCTGCATTAGCCGTAGGAGTATTTCATTTGTTCTCTTTTATGGCATGCTTTGAACTTAAAACTGCTACTATATACCTGCTATGAGCAGAAAGATTATTTATATTCCGTGTTTGGATATGGAAGGATATCAGTTTTCAAATTAAGAATAAGTGTTATTCATTTGATTACAGTGATATATTTTATAGTAGCAATCCATTAGAGAATGGACTTTATGTTCTAAAACAGAATGTGCCTAACTATAACATCAATACCAAGAGATTCAAGTCAAATGATACGAATCAAACTTCTCTCTGGCATTGTCGTTTTGGGCCACATAAATGAGAAATAGATTCAGAAGCTCCATAGTGATGGGCTTTTGGGCTCATCTGATTATGAATCATAATGAGTAATGCAAATCTTGTTTATTAAGTAAACCGACAAAGGCTCCTTTCAATAAAGGTAGTATCGATCGACACAAACGGTGCGTCGGTCGATACAGGTTGCGAACGAACAAAATAAAAGGGCCAGAGGCTTATTGGGCTTTATACATACGGATGTATATGGGCCGATGAGCACAAGTGCTAGAGAAAACTTTCAGTGCTTCATTACCTTTGTTGATGATTTCACTAGGTACGGTTATGTCTTATTTATAAGACATAAGTCTGGATCTTTGAAAAGATCAAAGAGTTCCAAAATGAAGTACATAATCAATTTGGCAAAGGTATTAAAACTCTACGATGAGATCATGGAGGTGAATACTTAAATCAAGAATTTAGTGATCATCTGAGAGATTGTGAAAGTGTTTCACAATTCACTCCTCCTGAATCGGACTTTATTAGATATGTTTCGATCAATGATGAGTCACTTAGATCTTCCATTATCCTTCTAAAGAATACGCTCTAGAAACGTCTGCGTTTACACTAAATAGGTTTCCATCAAAATCAGTTACAGAGACACCACATGAGATGTGGACTGTAAATATTCCTGATTTGTATCTCGTGAAGATTTGGGGTTGTGAGGCTTACATAAAACGTTTAATCTCTAATAAGCTCACACCCAAATCTGATAAGTGCTACTTCATTGGTTGTCCTAACAAAACCAAGGCATGTTACTTTTACAACCAGTTCGAGAACAAATTGTTTGTTGCTCGGAACCATGTTTTCTTGAGAAAGATTTTCTTTCCAAGAAGAACAGTGGGAGTAAAGTACAAACTCGAAGAAATTTGAAAATCACAGGAGACTGCTCAACCTGATGAGGAAGAGCAGCAGTTGGATCTACAAAGAGTTGTAGAACCTGCAACTATGGTGCCTGAGTTTTGAAAGGATCTGGTGAATGTATATTCGATATACATTCAAATGCGAGTTTCTGAAGAAGTGTCGATCGACGCAAAAGTTGTATCGATCGACACAGATCGCGAACCAAAATATTTTGGTTTCTGACTTAATTAACCACGGTTTGAATCTTGGTTAATTAGATCGTGGTAAAAGTATACATATGAGATATGTGCACGACTTTTTACACAAAATTGAAGCTCGCAGATCCGAAAGGATCCGTCATGAACCCGAGAAATGTGGATTTCTCGTAAACAATTGCAGTGATCCATTGATCATTGAAAGTGACGGGCCTGCGAATTTTGAAGAAGCAATGATGGGCCTTCACTCCGAAAATGGCTGAAAACCGCTGAATCTGAAATGGGATCCATGTCACAGAACCATGTATGACTTGGGTTGATTTACCCGATGGTGTAGAAGCCATTGTGAGTAAGTGGATTTTCCAAAAGAAAAGTTGACATGGATGGTTATATTCAGATGTACAAATCTAGGTTGGTGGCAAAAGGTTCCAAGTAAATTCATGGTATTGACTGTGAAGAAACCTAATCCCAGACACCGTGCTTATGTCCATTCAGATTCTCCTAGCAACCGCCGCTCATTATGATGACGGGCAGATGGATGTGAAAACAGTTTTCCTTAATGGAATTCTGGAAAGGGATGTGTGCATGACACTACATGAAGTTTTCATTGATCCTAATGAAGCTAGGAAGACATGAAAGCTTCATCAATCCATTTATGGATTGAAGCAAGCATCTCGGAGTTGAAATCTTCGTTTTGATAAAGCAGTCAAAAGGTTTGACTTCGACAGGAACAAAGAGGAACCGTGTGTTTACAAGAAGACCAGTGGGAGCGCAGTTGCATTTCTAGTATTGTATGTTGATAACGTACTACTTCTCGGAAATGAAGTTCCATCGTTTCAGTCTGTTAAGACCTGACTCGAAAGTTGTTTTTCGATAAAATTATGGGAGAAACTGTATACATTCCTGGAATAAGAATCTATAGAGATAGATTGGATAATCTAATTGGATTGTGTCAAGATACTTATGGTGATAAGGCCTTGCACAGGTCCAGTATGCAGGATTCCAAGAAGGGCTTCGTGCAAATGACTCTTGGTATTACTCTTAGCAAGACGCAGTGTCCTTGGACACACGCTGAGCAAGAGCGAATGAGGGTCAAACTACTGCTAAAGGCATTAGATGTCTTAAGATGTGATCTTAATTTTAGTGGGAGTTGTTGTTGTTAATTTTAGTTATGATATGATGTTCGTATAAACATAATTTGATTATGTTATTGAAATCTGACATCTGTATTATTTAATAATGGTTATTAAATAATAGTGTTGGGAATGTCCTGAAATCTATTGTACTTACTCCAAGTGAAAGTCGTATTGTCGAGATGTGACAATCATATGACACTAGGTAGTCATAATGCTTTGCTAGAAGCCACTTATGATCAATGAGTTTAGAACTCATTGCTAGTGTTATATGATCCTACAGGGTCACACACCTAAGCAAACTGGACGTTAAAGACGAGGTTGATCATTAATGTAATGATCTGGTGAATGCATATTTGATATGCATTCGATATCAATATTCTGGGGCAGTGTCGATCGATGCAGATAGTGCATCGATCGATGCAACTCGCGGATTAATCAGATTAATTCGGTTTAATCGCTGGTTAATTTCGTTATGGTTTAAGTCGACATATATAATATATATGGTCGACCTAAACTGTTTTCTAACCTAATTCACAGCCACCAGAACTAGAAAAGAAACCTCTGAGGAGATTCGATCTCTATAGGCACTAGCATTCCTGCTGTTCAGTTTGTGTGCGTGTGGATACCAGTAGAGGCGCAGCATTTGAGGCGCTTTAGATCTCAATTATCTGCAAATCTTCCGCTGCTAATCACCAGGTAATTCTGAGATCTGATAGATTCAATTTCATGAATCCTAGATCCTAGGCTTGGAATTCAGACCAGGGTTGCCTAATTGGATTAGGAATTGCTAGAAATTCCTTCAGTGGTATCAGAGCTTTAGGGTTCCATTGAATCTGTAGCATGTTGATTAGATTGGTTGAATCTGAATCTGTGTATGGTTGATACAAACTTGCTAAAATTCGTTTTCTCGATACAGGGCGAAAACCCGAAAAGAATTTAGGGATTTTCGCATGGTGTCGATCGATGCCAATCCGGCGTCGATCGACACAGGGCGAAAACCCGAATAAAACTTAGTTTTCGCCAATCGATCGACACAAGTGTTGTGTCGGTCGACACAAACCTCGCGAGATTGATGAATCGGTTCAATTGGATTGGACCGGTTATCGAGCTTGGTTAATGATGGTTAAACGCTAAGAATGGTTTATTGCGATTGGGTTGATATCAACCGATGCTAATGTAGCATCGATCGACACTGACCGGTACTCAAAACCGGATCAATTGGATTGATCGGTTATCGCAGATTGGTTTTGGTTAATCAGCATCGATCGACACTAAAGTAGTGTCGGTCGACACAAGATTCGATGGTTTAGGTTATGGAACCTGAAAACACAGAACCAAACCAAGACAAATCATTTAATTAGAAGAATTAAAACATAATAAAACTGAACGCTTTAAATAGTTCTATTCCTCAATCAAATATCAAGTGATACTTGATGTCTTTCCAATCTTGTCGACTGTCAAGACTCGTTTCATTGTGCGATAGACTTGCAGTGCGAGATGTCCACAATTACATGAGTAAGGCAGGAGGTAATCGTGTTGATAGGCTTGCAGTGCAAGGTATCAACAATTACATGACTTAAGAGATTGGTTTACTTGACTGGGCCATCAAAATCGTTTTGGGCTCAGAGACATCAGGTGGATTTGACATGAGATGTCAATCCACAACCAAGAGTTATATTGGATATAACTAGCAAGGTTGTTGCTTACCTAGATAGCTAAAATTTGGGTGATAGCCAGTGGCTCACTCAAGTTTAGTGAAGTATGGGTCTTGGATCATTATATTCACCTGAGGAAACATTGTTTGAATATAATGCGAGTTTTCTTAATAGTTAAGACTTCTCATTTCTTGAACATCATAACTAAAACCTCCCTCGTTTTTCAGCTATGTCTAGCACAAACCATCGTAACAATTTCTCTTTGCGATCCGTCCTTGAGAAGGACAAGTTAAATGGATCCAACTTTCTTGAATGGTATCGGAACTTGAGAATTGTTCTCAAACAGGAGAAAAAGGACTATGTCCTTGAGAAAGTTCTCCCCAAGAAGTACCGAGCCAATGCCTGGCAGTCATATAAGGATGCTTGGGATAAGCATTCTAATGATGCGGTGGATGTGAGTTGTCTCATGTTGGCTACCATGAACTCGGAATTGCAGAAGCAATATGAGTATGTGGAGTCGCCAAAAGAGATGATCACTGGCCTGAAAAGTATGTTTCAGGAGCAGACACGAACTCAGAGATACCAGACGGTAAGGTCTCTGATTGAGTGCAAGCTACCAAAGGGCGAACCAGTTAGTCCTCATGTCATTAAGATGATGGGTTATATTGATAACCTGGGGAAACTGGACTGTCCCATTAGCCAAGAGTTGGCTACTGACATCATTCTGCAGTCACTGCCGTCAAGCTATGATCAATTTGTTATGAACTATAACATGAACAACTTGACGAAGACGTTGACTGAATTGCATGGAATGCTTAAGACTGCTGAACCTAACATCAAGAAGGACACCCCAAATGTCCTTATGGTACAAAAGGGTAAAAGGTTTAAGAAACTTGGTAAGAACAAAGGTGATGGCAAGACGAGCTCGATTGTGAATCCAAGCGAGTCTGGCCATGCTCCTAAGGTTAAAACCAGTCCTTCTGAAGATGTTAAGTGCCGTTATTGTAATGGTTATGGGCATTTGAAAAGAAACTGCAATAAATTCTTGGAAGATTATGAGAAGCTGAAGAAGACGTACGAGACTTCTTCTTCAGGTATTATGTTATAGAAGTAAATGTTACTCCTTATAGTCCTACTTATTGGGTATTGGATACCAGCTGTGGTACTCATATTTTGTGAAAATGTGCTGGGCCTGAGCAAAAGTAGGACTATGGAGAAAGGACAAGTGGACCTATGAGTGGGAATGGAGCAAGAGTTGCTGCATTAACCGTAGGAGTATTTCATTTGTTTTTCCTTTTATGGCATGTTTTGAACTTAAAACTGCTACTATGTACCTGCTATGAGCAGAAAGATTATTTCTAATCCTTGTTTGGATATAGAAGGATATCAGTTTTCAAATTAAGAATAAGTGTTATTCATTTGATTACAGTGATATATTTTATAGTAGCAATCCATTAGAGAATGGACTTTATGTTCTAAACCAGAATGTGCCTAACTATAACATTAATACCAAGAGATTCAAGTCAAAAGATACGAATCAAACTTCTCTCTGGCATTGTCGTTTTGGGCCACGTAAATGAGAAATAGATTCAGAAGCTCCATAGTGATGGGCTTTTGGGCTCATCTGATTGAGAATCATAATGAGTAAAGTTAATCTTGTTTATTAAGTAAAACGACAAAGGCTCCTTTCAACAGAGGTAGTGTCGATCGACACAAACGGTGCGTCGGTCGATACAGGTTGCGAACGATCAAAATGAAAGGGCCAGAAGCTTTTTGGGCTTTATACATACGGATGTATATGGACCGATGAGCACTAGTGCTAGAGGAAAATTTCAGTACTTCATTACCTTTACTGATATTTTCAGAAGGTACGGTTATGCCTTATTTATAAGGCATAAGTCAGAATCTTTGAAAAGTTCAAGGAGTTCCAAAATGAAGTACATAATCAATTTGGCAAAGGTATTAAACCTCTACGATGAGATCATGGAGGTGAATACTTAAATCAAGAATTTAGTGATCATCTGATAGATTGTGAAAGTGTTTCACAATTCACTCCTCCTGTATCGGACTTTATTAGATATGGTTTGATCGATGATGAGTCACTTAGATCTTCCATTATCCTTCTAAGAATACGCTCTAGAAATGTCTGAGTTTACTTTAAATAGAGTTCCAACAAAATCAGTTACAGAGATACCACATGAGATGTGGAATGTAAATGTTTCTGATTTATCCATCATGGAGATTTGGAGTTGCGAGACTTATATAAAACGTTTAATCTCTGATAATCTCACACCCAAATCTGATAAGTGCTACTTCGTTGGTTGTCCTAACAAAACCAAGGCATGATTACTTTTACAACCAGTTCGAGAACAAATTGTTTGTTGCTCGGAACTATGTTTTCTTGAGAAAGACTTTCTTTCCAAGAAGAACAGTGGGAGTAAAAGTCCAACTCGAAGAAATTTGAAAATCACAGGAGACTACTCAACCTGATGAGGAAGAGCAGCAGTTGGATCTACAAATAGTTGTAGAACCTGCACCTGTGGTGCCTAGAGTTTATAAAGGATCTGGTGAATGTATATTCGATATACATTTAAATGGCGAGTTTCTGAAGAAGTGTCGATCGACACAAAAGTTGCATCGATCGACACAGATCGTGAACCAAATATTGATTTTGGTTTATGACTTAATTAACTACGTTTTAAATCTTGGTTAATTAGGTCGTGGTAAAAGTATACATATGAGATATGTGTGCGCGACTTTTACAGAAAACTGAAGCTCGCAGATCCGAAAGGATCCGTCACGAACCCGAGAAATATGGATTTCTCGTAACCAATTGCCGTGATCTACTGATCATTGAAAGTGACGGGCCTGCGAATTTTGAAGAAGCAATGTTGGGCCTTGACTCCGAAAGTGGCTGAAAGCCGCTGAATCCGAAATGGGATCCATGTCACAGAACCAAGTATGACTTGGGTTGATTTACCCGATGGCGTAGAAGCCATTGTGAGTAAATGGATTTTCAAGAAGAAAAGTTGACATGGATGGTTATATTCAGATGTACAAAGCTAGGTTGGTGAAAAAAAAGGTTTCAAGTAAATTCATGGTATTGACTGTGAAGAAACCTAATCCCAGAAACCGTGCTTATGACCATTCGGATTCTCCTAGCAACCGCCACTCATAATAGTTATGAGATCTGGCAGATGGATGTGAAAATAGTTTTCCTTAATGGAATTTTGAAAAGGATGTGTACCTGACACAACCTGAAGTTTTCATTGATCCTAATGAAGCTAGGAAGATATGCAAGCTTCATCAAACCATTTATGGATTGAAGCAAGCATCTCGGAGTTGGAATCTTCGTTTTGATGAAGCAGTCAAAAGGTTTGACTTTGTCAGGAATGAAGAGGAACCGTATGTTTACAAGAGACTAGTGGGAGCGCAGTTGCATTTCTAGTATTGTATGTTGATAACATACTACTTCTCGGAAATAAAGTTCCATTGTTTCAGTCTGTTAAGACTTGATTCGAAAGTTGTTTTTCGATGAAAAATATGGGAGAAACAGTATACATTCTTGGAATAAGAATCTATAGAGATAGATTGGATAAGCTAATTGGATTGTGTCAAGATACTTATAGTGATAAGGCCTTGCACATGTCCAATATGCAGGATTCCAAGAAGGGCTTCGTGCAAATGACTCTTGGTATTACTCTTTGTTGGTTATGTCCTGAAATCTACTGTACTATCTCTAGAAAGTATGATAAGTGTCGAGATCAGACATAAGTCATAAATACTGGGTGATCATGATGACTTGCTAGAGTCCGCTCTTGATCTATAAGTTTAGGACTTATTACCAGTATTGTATGATCCCAAAAGGTCACACACCATAGCTAACGGGAAAGTTAAATGGAATTAATACGGTAAGATGCACGGCATTTACTGTATTTGTACAGAGAATTGGGCCAGACAAAATACGGTCTTTTGTTTGATTTGGGTCTTGGGCCCAAAATCCTAATAGGCCATTAATTTAATCACTTGGGCCCATATAAGGAAGAGGACAGGCGCCAGTAAGACCAGTAGTCTGCGATTTTTTAGGTCTGGCCATCCTCTCTCTCTCTGTTGTTCCAGCTTGGTCTAGCAACCTGATCCAGTAGCTTGTAAGCGTGTGGATACCTAGGAGGAGCCGGTTATCATCTGCTCTAAGTGATCTCGATATTACCAATCAATCCGCTGCACTTCTAAAGAGGTAATGATCCTGATCTGTTTATGATTCAACTGCAATCACCTAGATCCTAGTTGATTATGTTAGGTTGTAATCTGATAATTACACCAATGAACACACATAATCCATCAGTGGTATCAGAGCCTAGGTCGTTAGGTTTTTGCTGTTTGGATCATATTTAGGTTTTTTTAATGTTTAGAATCGAATTTGGCTTAAGAAATTTGATTAGAAAACTTAAAAACCTAAGTATATGAATCGCATAATCCGATTGAAACCCATCGGTATGCGATGTGATCGCCCGTGTCGATCGACGAGGGAGCGAGATATCGATCGATATGAATCGGATCGATTGCTTCTCGCTGTCCCGATGACCCGATCGCAACGAGCTGATGCACGCCGGTATCGATCGACGCAGGAGCGTGATATCGATCGATACACTGGCGAGAGATACGGTCCGCGAGTAGCCAATCGGTTCAACCGAGCTTCGCGGTTCGTTCTTCCCAAACCCGAGACAATGAACCGATCAAACCGATTGTGGTTCATTGTCAACTTCAGCTTAAACCGCAAGTTAAGTCAAAATTGGCTAAAACACAAGGTGTTTCTTCCCGGTTTTGGACTTAACCGAACCGATCCAATTTAATTGGTGGTTCAAGCGGTTAACCCAAATCGCGGTTTGCTGGAAATTATTTAATACAATTGGTATTATTTAATTTCTGGTTAAACCGGATTTAAATTCAAAAATTGAATTTTAACCTAAACCGAAGGCTGGTCTATGTTTGATTTGGTTGGACCAAATAATTTAGAGCTGGTCTGGTTTAGTAAATAACCAGTTGGATTTAGTAGTTAATTTGGTCTTGGACCAGAATTAATGAACCGACTCGGTTATGTCAAATTATTGGGCCAATTGGAATTCTGTGGTCTTGGGCCAAGAATTGGGTCTATAATTTGTGACCCAACCGAAAACTTTAATAAAACTTTAAATTAGAAATTTCTATTTTTAGCATGTTTCTAGATTTAGAAAGTTTCTAAAATAAGTAAGTTTCCCAAAATAGTAATCTTCTATTTTTGGAAACAAAACCTAAAATCCTCAAAACCAATATCAAGCTTGGATGTCTTGCCCAATCTTGTCAGCTACTTAACGCTTATTCAATTACAGATATGGCTTACAGTGTGAGGTGTCTGTTTTTGCGTAAGTAAAGTAGTATATAGTCACTAATTTCATTGGGAGTCCCAGATTTTAGTGATTATTTGGCTGTAAGAGATTGGTTTCCTTGACTGGGCCATCGGGAGTCCCGGGCCTTGAGACATCTGGTGAATTGGGCCTTGGGCCCAATCCACAACCGAGAGTTATATAGATATAACTAGCTGTGTATATGCTTACCAAGTAAAGCTAATTCCGGGTGACGGCCAGTGGCCCACTTTGGTTTTAGTTGAACATGGGTCTCGGAATCATTGCATTCTTATGAGGTTAAACAAAGAAATTTTGAATGCAATGCGAGTTAACTTATAAGTTATTAAGATTACTCTTTTATGAACTAAATAACTAAAACTCTATTGTCTCATAATTTCAGCTATGTCAAGCACATCAACACAAAACACTTTCTCGATCCGGTCTGCCCTTGAGAAGGACAAACTGAACGGATCAAACTTCCTGAACTGGTCCAGGAACCTGAGACTTGTGCTCAGGCAGGAGAAGAAGGCTTATGTCCTTGAAAGAATTCTCCCCCCTAGACCTACGAATAATGCCGCACAAGCTGTGAAGAATGCTTGGGATACGCATTCTTCAGATGCTAATGACGTGGTTTGCCTAATGTTGGCGACAATGGCTCCCGAACTGCAGATTCAGTGGGAAGGCCTGACTTGTCCCATGGAACTGATGGCAAACCTGAAAGCGTTGTTTCAGGAGCAGGCTCGTACAGAGAGATTCCAAACTGTAAAGAATCTCTTGGACTGTAAAATGGCTAAGGATGCAGCAGTGAGTCCACATGTTCTGAAAATGATGGGTTATCTCGATCATTTGACAAGACTCGACTGTCCTATAAGCCAAGATCTTGCTTGTGATATCGTTTTGCAGTCTCTTACTCCTGCATATGACCAGTTCACCTTGAACTATAATATGCATGGGTTGACAAAGACTTTGCCTGAGCTACATGGTATGCTCAAGACTGCAGAACCTAATCTGAAGAAGGCCAAGGACCCGTCTGTACTCATGGTGCAGAAGGGCAAGGGTTTCAAGAAATCTGCTGCAGACAAGGGAAAGGGCAAGGCTGTCCACAACGAAAAGGCCAAACCCAAGCCCGTGTCTAAAGCTGGGCCTTCTGATATCTGCCACTTTTGCAAAGAGGCAGGGCATTATCGCAGGGACTGTAAGAAATACCAGGAAAGTCTGAAGGAGAAGAAGAAGTCCTTCGCGACTACATCTTCAGGTATTTTTGTTATTGAAGTAAATACTACTACTTCTGATAATACCACTTGGGTATTAGATACTGGATGTGGGGCTCATATTTGTACTAATGTGCAGGCGCTCAGCAACAGTATAAGGTTGAAGCAAGGGCAAGTAGAGTTGCGGGTTGGCAATGGAGCGAAGGTTCCAGCACTGGCCGTTGGCACTTACTTGTTGTCTTTACCTTCTGGATTGATTTTAGAACTTGAGAATTGTTATTTTGTACCTGCTATAAGCAGAAATATCATTTCAGTTTCATTATTGGATTTACAAGGATTTGATTTTTCTATTAAGAATAAATTGTGTTCCTTTAATCTCAATGATATGTTCTATGGCTGTGCCCCTCTTATTAATGGGCTGTACATGCTGGATCAATCTACTCCAGTATATAACATTAATACAAAACGGTTCAAATCTAACGAAGAAAATGAAACTTTTCTCTGGCATTGTCGTTTGGGGCACATTAGTGAGAAACGCGTCAAGAGGCTCCATTCAAATGGACTCTTGGGCTCATTTGACTTTGAGTCTTGTGAGCAATGCGAATCTTGCCTAATGGGAAAAATGACAAGGGCCCCTTTTAATAAACCCACAGAAAGGGCCAGTGAACTATTGGGCCTGATACATACTGACGTGTGTGGCCCAATGTCCACAAATGCTAGAGGAAACTATCAGTACTTCATTACATTCACTGATGATTTCAGTAGATATGGATATGTCTACTTGATGAAACATAAGTCGGAAACCTTTGAGAAGTTCAAAGAATTCCAGAATGAAGTACAGAACCAGCTTGGTAAGAGTATTAAGGCTCTTCGGTCGGACCGAGGAGGAGAATACTTGAGCCAGGATTTTCGTGATCATCTGAGTGAGTGTGGGATCATCTCCCAACTCACACCTCCTGGAACACCTCAGTGGAATGGTGTGTCTGAGAGAAGGAATCGGACATTGTTAGATATGGTCCGATCCATGATGAGTCACACAGACCTTCCTATATCCCTTTGGGGATATGCTTTGCTGACCGCAACGTTCACACTAAACAGAGTGCCATCAAAGGCAGTAGCAAAGACACCATATGAGTTATGGACTGGAAAAGCTCCAGCAATGTCTTTTCTCAGAATTTGGGGTTGTGAAGCCTATGTCAAAAGATTAATCTCAGACAAGCTTACACCAAAATCTGACAAATGCTACTTCATTGGTTATCCTAGGGATACCAAGGCTTATTACTTCTATCTGCGATCCGAGAACAAGATCTTTGTTGCTCGGGATTGTACTTTTCTTGAGAGGGAATTTCTCTCTAAGAAAGATAGTGGGAGTAAGGTACAACTTGATGAAATTCAAGAAGGACAGGAACCTGTTCAACCTAATGAGGAAGAACAGCAGGATGAATTACTTGAAGTTGTAATAGAACCTGAACCTGAAGTACCTGAAGTTCGAAGATCCGGAAGGATCCGTCATGAACCCGATAGATATCAGGGATTCCTCGTGACTAATTGCCATGATCTTTTGATCATTGACGGTGATGAACCCTCGAACTTTGCAGAAGCCATGATAGGCCCTGACTCCTCAAAGTGGCGTGAAGCCACTGAATCCGAGATGGACTCCATGTCTGTCAACCGAGTGTTTTCACTGGTTGACTTACCCGCTGGTGCGAAAGCCATCGAGTGTAAATGGATCTTCAAGAAGAAGATTGACATGGATGGAAATGTCCAGATTTACAAGGCCAGGTTGGTGGCAAAAGGTTTCAAGCAAATTCATGGTATAGACTATGATGAAACCTATTCACCAGTGGCCATGATGAAATCAATTCGGATTCTCCTAGCAACTGCCGCTTATTATGATTATGAGATTTGGCAGATGGATGTGAAAACCGCCTTCCTGAATGGAATCTTGGAGGAGGATGTGTATATGACACAGCCTGACGGTTACATTGATCCTAAGAATGCTGGGAAAGTATGTAAGCTTCACAAATCCATTTATGGATTGAAGCAAGCATCGAGGAGTTGGAATCTTCGTTTTGATGAAGCAATAAAGAATTTTGACTTCATCAGAAACAAGGAAGAACAATGTGTGTATAAGAAAACTAGTGGGAGCAAAGTGGCGTTTCTTATCCTATATGTCGATGACATATTGCTTCTTGGAAATGATATTCCAATGCTGAAGTCTGTTAAAGACTGGCTGGGAAGTTGTTTTTCCATGAAGGACATGGGTGAAGCCGCGTATGTTCTTGGAATCCGAATCTTTAGAGACAGATCTAAAAGGCTGGTTGGACTTTGTCAAGATTCTTATATAGACAAAGTCCTGCATCGATTCGGAATGGATAAATCCAAGAAGGGATTCACGCCAATGATACATGGTGCTACACTAAGCAAGGATCAGTGTCCTAAAACACCTGATGAGCTTAAACGCATGAGTAGGATTCCTTATGCTTCGGCTATAGGATCTATCATGTATGCCATGATCTGTACTCGTCCTGATGTTGCTTATGCACTAAGCATGACGAGTAGGTACCAGTCTAATCCAGGTGAGACTCACTGGATTGCCGTAAAGAATATCCTGAAGTATTTGAGGAATACTAAGGATAAGTTCTTGGTTTACGGAGGAAGTGAAGTGCTTGAAATGAGTGGATTCACGGATGCAAGTTTTCAGACAGATAAAGATGATTTCCGGTCACAGTCTGGTTACATCTTCTGTCTGAATGGCAGTGCAGTAAGTTGGAAGAGCTCCAAGCAGAGCACCGTGGCAGATTCCACAACTGAAGCTGAATACATCGCTGCTTCAGAAGCTGCGAAGGAAGGAGTTTGGATAAGGAACTTCATGATTGAACTCGGTGTATTCCCAAATGCCACTGAGCCTTTGACACTGTATTGTGACAACAATGGTGCAATTGCTCAAGCCAAGGAACCGAGACATCATCAGAAATCCAAACATATTATGAGAAGGTATCACCTGATTCGTGATATAGTGAATAGAGGTGAAGTGATGGTCAGCAGAGTTCCCACTGATGAGAACGTGGCTGACCCGTTGACAAAGCCACTCCCGAGACCTAAGCACGAGTTGCATACTGCTGCTGTAGGAATTAGAGATATTCAAATGTAATCTCTTTTTGAGTGGGAGTTGTGAGGGCTTTATTTTAGTTATTTTGATTGGTTCATGTAAAACATTTTAAATGTTAATGAAATTTTATTTCTGGATTATTTTTAACTGTGATATAAGATAATCGTTCCAAAATGATTCATGTCATTATATATGGGCCATCGAAGTACATGAGTAGACTTGATCCTGAAACCCCATATTTAACGAAATAACATAAATCATAGTGTCCATGGTCGAAGGTTGTTGAAATTGGAACACCAACAACCACTTGAGACTAGAGTGTGTTGAGACTTATGACCAAGTTTCGAGGGGTCATAGATGCGCGGCATCAAAGTCGACACATAGGTATATGCAGGGGAGCATATGACCGGACATGGCCCGCTGATGAGAAATCTACAAGATATTAATATCTGTGTCATGAGAGGTTCTCATTTACGACTATAGAGTATAGTCCTTAGACATGAGTTCGCATGCATGTGGTTGCACATGGATTGATGCGCTTTGATCATTGTCTAACGCTGTTTCGTAACTGGGAGCTATAAGGACCTTGGTTGGGTGTATTGCAAAGTGTGTAGTTTATAGTGATGGAACAAGATGGGATTTGTCCCTGCCGGATAACGGAGGTAATATCTCTAGGCCAATCGGAGACTTGATAGCTGGTAAGAGAGTGGCCACTCCCAAACGGACTTGCCCAAGTCGTTTGAATTGTCAGTATCAAATCTGGTCCGATGAACATGGTCTGGCTATATAAGGATGACACGTATCTTGCCTTATGCCAGATCGAGATATTGAGACAAAAGGATTAGGGAATGTAGAATTCCAGTACAAGTGGGAGATTGTTGGTTATGTCCTGAAATCTACTGTACTATCTCTAGAAAGTATGATAAGTGTCAAGATCAGACATAAGTCATAAATACTGGGTGATCATGATGACTTGCTAGAGTCCGCTCTTGATCTATAAGTTTAGGACTTATTACCAGTATTGTATGATCCCAAAGGGTCACACACCATAGCTAACGGGAAAGTTAAATGGAATTAATACGGTAAGATGCACGGCATTTACTGTATTTGTACAGAGAATTGGGCCAGACAAAATACGGTCTTTTGTCTGATTTGGGTCTTGGGCCCAAAATCCTAATAGGCCATTAGTTTAATCACTTGGGCCCATATAAGGAAGAGGACAGGCGCCAGTAAGACCAGTAGTCTGCGATTTTTTAGGTCTGGCCGTCCTCTCTCTCTGTGTTGTTCCAGCTTGGTCTAGCAACCTGATCCAGTAGCTTGTAAGCGTGTGGATACCTAGGAGGAGCCGGTTATCATCTGCTCTAAGTGATCTCGATATTACCAATCAATCCGCTGCACTTCTAAGGAGGTAATGATCCTGATCTGTTTATGATTCAACTGCAATCACCTAGATCCTAGTTGATTATGTTAGGTTGTAATCTGATAATTACACCAATGAACACACATAATCCATCACTCTTAGCAAGACGCAGTGTCTTTCAACACACGCTGAGCAAGGGCGAATGAGGGTCAGGCTACTGCTAAAGGCATTAGATGTCTTACGATGTGATCTTAATTTTAGTGGGAGTCATTGTTATTAATTTTAGTTATGATATGATGTTCGTATAAACATAATTTGATTATGTTATTGAAATCTGACATCTGTATTATTTAATAATGGTTATTAAATAATAGTCCCAAAGTAATTTATGACATTTTGTAGGTCATCAAGTATGTGACTTGATCATGAAACCCTATAGGTAATAAATGACATAAATTATGTTGGTCCCTGGTCGAGGTTGTTAAAGTGGGACATTAACAACCGCGTGAGACTAGTATGTGAGGTGACTGATGACTAAGTTTCATGGAGTCATTAATAAGAGTATTAAAGTCAATCACATAGATATGTGTTGGAGAACACAGGATCGGACATGACCCACTGATGAGAACTCTACGGGATAGTTATATAAGTGTCATGAGAGTTTTCATTACGACTATAGAGTATAGTCCTTAGACCTGAGTTCATCATGTTTTCTTACATGTGAATTGGTCCGCTTTAACCTTGTCAAACGTCAGCCGTAACTTGTGACTATAAAGGCATTGATTGGGCGTATCATGAAGCGTGTGAAGAGACAGGGATGGAACAAGATGGGATTTGTCCCTCCTATATAACAGGAGATAAATATCTCAGGGCCCATCGAAGATTTGATACTGAGAAATGTGTGGCCACACTCAAACGAGGTGATTGTCAGTCGTTTGTCTTGTCAGTATAAATCGGAGTTCGATGAACATGATCTTGGCTAAATAAGGGTGACACAGATCTTGCCTTATGCCAGATCGAGATATAGTGACGAAGGGATTGAAGGAATAGATGATTCCAGTACAAGTGGGAGATTGTTGGGAATGTCCTGAAATCTATTGTACTTACTCCAAGTGAAAGTCGTATTGTCGAGATGAGACAATCATATGACACTAGGTAGTCATAATGCTTTGCTAGAAGCCACTTATGATCAATGAGTTTAGAACTCATTGCTAGTGTTATATGATCCTACAGGGTCACACACCTAAGCCAACTGGACGTTAAAGACGAGGTTGATCATTAATGTAATGATCTGGTGAATGCATATTTGATATGCATTCGATATCAATATTCTGGGGCAGTGTCGATCGATGCAGATAGTGCATCGATCGATGCAACTCGCGGATTAATCAGATTAATTCGGTTTAATCGCTGGTTAATTCCGTTATGGTTTAAGTCGACATATATAAGATATATGGTTGACCTAAACTGTTTTCTAACCTAATACACAGCCACCAGAACTAGAAAAGAAACCTCTGAGGAGATTCGATTTCTATAGGCACTAGCATCCCTGCTGTTCAGTTTGTGTGTGTGTGGATACCAGTAGAGGCGCAGCATTTGAGGCGCTTTAGATCTCAATTATCTGCAAATCTTCCGCTGCTAATCACCAGGTAATTCTGAGATCTGATAGATTCAATTTCATGAATCCTAGATCCTAGGCTTGGAATTCAGACCAGGGTTGCCTAATTGGATAAGGAACTGCTAGAAATTCCTTCAAATAGTCCCAAAGTAATTTATGACATTTTATAGGTCATCAAGTATGTGACTTGATCATGAAACCCTATAGATAATAAATGACATAAATTATGTTGGTCCCTGGTCAAGGTTGTTAAAGTGGGACATTAACAACCGCGTGAGACTAGTATGTGAGGTGACTGATGACTAAGTTTCATGGAGTCATTAATAAGAGTATTAAAGTCAATCACATAGATATGTGTTGGAGAACACAGGATCGGACATGACCCACTGATGAGAACTCTACGGGATAGTTATATAAGTGTCATGAGATTTTTCATTACGACTATAGAGTATAGTCCTTAGACCTGAGTTCATCATGTTTTCATACATGTGAATTGGTCCGCTTTAACCTTGTCAAACGTCAGCCGTAACTGGTGACTATAAAGGCATTGATTGGGCGTATCATGAAGCGTGTGAAGAGACAGGGATGGAACAAGATGGGATTTGTCCCTCCTATATAACAGGAGATAAATATCTCAGGGCCCATCGAAGATTTGTTACTGAGAAATGTGTGGCAACAGTCAACCGAGGTGATTGTCAGTCGTTTGTCTTGTCAGTATAAATCGGAGTTCGATGAACATGATCTTGGCTAAATAAGGGTGACACAGATCTTGCCTTATGCCAGATCGAGATATAGTGACGAAGGGATTGAAGGAATAGATGATTCCAGTACAAGTGGGAGATTGTTGGGAATGTCCTGAAATCTATTGTACTTACTCCAAGTGAAAGTCGTAATGTCGAGATGAGACAATCATATGACACTAGGTAGTCATAATGCTTTGCTAGAAGCCACTTATGATCAATGAGTTTAAAACTAATTGCTAGTGTTATATGATCCTACAGGGTCATACACCTAAGCAAACTGAACGTTAAAGACGAGGTTGATCGTTAATGTAATGATCTAGTGAATGCATATTTGATATGCATTCGGTATCGAAATTCTGGGGTCGTGTCGATCGACACAAAGAGTGTGTCGCTCGACACAACTCGCGGATTACCAGATTAATTCGGTTTAATCGTTGGTTAATCCCGTTGCGGTTTAAGTCGACATATATATAAGATATATGGTCGACCTAAACTCAAACTTAACCTAATACACAGCCACCAGAACTAGAAAAGAAACCTCTGAGGAGATTCGATCTCTATAGGCACTAGCATCCCTGCTGTTCAGTTTGTGTGCGTGTGGATACCAGTAAAGGCACAGCGTTTGAGGTGCTTCGTGATCTCGATTATCTGCAAATCTTCCGCTGCTAATAAGCAGGTAATTCTGAGATCCCATAGATTCAATCACATGAACCTTAGATCCTAGGCTTGGAATTCAGACCAGGATTGCCTAATTCGATTAGGATCTGCTAGAAATTCCTTCACAAACAAATCCTTCAGCCCAATAAAGAATACCTCCAACTCATTCTTGCGCATCTTGTTTGTCTCGGCTTTACACAGCAGTGTGTAGCCCAAGATGTGGATCACATATCTGAGCACCGGATGTCTGACCATAATCTGCTTTGTGGTCCTCGAGTCATATGCCCCACTGCCTATCTGATCCCAGAAATACTGCGCCTCGTGTCTATCCCACTCAAGGGCTATGCCAGTGCGTGTACGCTCAACGCTGAAACCATAAATACAGCATATATCTAGAAAGGGAATCCGATACCTGACTCCTAAGCTCATGAATGTAAAAATCTCGTCTGCGGCCCTCTTGCGCTCTGGATCAGGATAATAGACCATGCAGGTCGCCAACAACTGTCTAACCAAGTCAGGGTACAGCTCATAGTACTGTATAGGCATTGTCCCCAGACCAATGCCCTTAATTAATCTAAGCACCTGCTCATCAATGCCCAAGTGCTTGCAGCTCCAATAGTCAACAAACTTAATCGGCTTAACTTCCATATCACACCAAGCATTGTAGAGCAGTGTATCGAACTCGTCCCAATAGTCATTGATTGGCCTCTCTGTGAACTCATCAGTCTTAATCAGCTTATCATGTGTTGTGCTCCACACCTTGTCTGTTGGGATCTTCACCTTATCTGCCCTAGGCCAAGGCAACTGTATGGCTTCCCTATCTCTCTGATAAGGCACAGGATGTGGCGAATCTCGGATAAACCATTCCGCTGCTGGAGGAGTCTGATCCGCAGCTGTAGTAGCTCTGCGTTTGCGAGGTTGTCCGCGAGGAGGCATCTGCAAATCAAGAGAATTAAACATATAAGTCACGGCAGAAACTCCCTGTGAAATCGCCCTGCAATGACCGCTGCACTATAGTCGCCAAATTACGATTCAAATCATGCAAAATCAGTCCCACAATCTCACAAACAGCATAAATCCATCACCAATCAACCTAAATAAGGTCTATAACAGTATGGAATCATCATTCTCAAAGCCAAAAATCTCTAATTTCTACACCCTAGAACCGAATCCGAAAATGATGAAAATGAGAGTTCTTACCTTGGAATCACTTCAAATGGGTTAGAGAAATAGATAGAGCAAGTAAAAACAAGAAGAATGAGCTTTGAATCAATGAAAATGATGAAGATTTGAGTGATTTAGGGAGATGAGAGTCGGGTAGTACGGACGGCGAAATGGGGAAGAAGAGAAGAGAGAAAGGGTTTAAGGCGATTACCTGGATCGTGGCGAGCATCGTAGCTTCTGAACCAAATTGATTCCGGTTTAGCACGCGTACCTTAAATTTTGCAATTGAGCCATCTGCAACGACCGTTGCACAGGACCGTAACGATCTGCAACGACCGTTGCACATGTAGGCAACGATCGTCACACATCTCCAGACAGGTTCTGTATAAAAAAATCTTAGCAAAAATAAAATCAAAACGTGAGATCTGTGAGATCCGGGATTCACACTAAGAATTTGTATTCGTGGATTTGGACTTTAGGATATAGAAATTGTATAGTTTCCTATGAATCAAAGACTTTATTGAGATTAATCGTCGAGATAGAACAAACACAATCGAAAAGAGAGTACAAAGTATGAAATCGAGCTATCTAGTCGAAGTGTTCTTAGCTAGGGTTGGAATATCTCGAATGAATCGCCACTTCTTATTTAAATAGTCTCAACTTTGATCTTCTGGTCCCGATATTTCGGCCTCGCCGTCATAACGATCTCCGAGATTTGTGTGGATCAGTTGAACTGGCGAAGACCGAGTTTCTCTATCTCCACGTCATCTTCTGCCGAGCTCGAGCTCAATTGTCTCCGGCTTCGGCATCGTCCGGGCCTTGTCAGGGCGTTTATTCGCTTGGGCCCAACAAAGGAGTCGGCTCTCGTCTTTGTCTTTGATTCTGGAACGGGCTTGTAATTACGGGCCTTTGTATTGTCTGTTAATGGGCCGGATTTCCTAGAGGGAAATCCAGTACCAACAATAGCCCCCCATGAAGGATTGTTTAGTTGATCCTGATTCAATTCTTAGATTCATATCAACCTAAACATGCGGATCTAGGTTCTTCTCGAATAGAAACAAATGATGATCTCACCTTATACCTGTTAATTGCAGCGGAAAGGGATGGTATGGCAGAGATCAGAGAAACACCGAGAGATGAATCCTCCTAAGGTTCACACACACGATCACAGAAAACGGCTGCTAGACCACGAGGAAATCGGCGCAGAGAGAGAGAGGAGGCTCGCGGCTAGGGCTTCTTTTCGACCTGAACTCGTCTTAAGTTTATATAACTCGTTCAGTTCGTTTTGGGCCATTTGGCCCAAAGGCCAATTAACTCCGAGGCGTTCGCGCACTGTGTCGATCGATACTCCTTGTGTATCGATCGACACACAGTGGCCAAACCCAATTATTCTCTCTAAGTACAGTAAATGCCTAGCACTTTTACCGTACTTCTGCTACACCGTTCCTACACATTTTCCTGTTAGCTTAGGCGTGTGACCCATATGGGATCATATAATAAAGGCAATAAGTCCAAGACTTATAGATCATGAGCGGACTCTAGCAAGCCATCATGACCCCCAGTATTATATGACTTATGTCTGATCATTGACATACTCTTACTTTCTAGAGACAGTACCGAGATTACTGGACACAATTCCAACAATCTCCCACTTGTACTGGAATCTCTGTATTCATAATCCTTTTGTCACAATATCTCGATTAGTCATAAGGCAAGATTGGTGTCATCCTTATAAAGCCTAATCTTGTTCATCGGACTCTGATTTGATACTGACAATCCAAACGACTCGGGACAGTCCGTTTGAGCATGGCCATGCATTTTCCAGTATTCAAATCTCCGATTGGCCTAGAGATATTCACTCCATTTATATTGGAGGGACAAATTCCGTCTTATTCCATCACTGTAAACTACTCATTTCATAATGTACCCAAACAAGGTCCTTATAACTATCGCAGAACGATAGCGTTAGACAATGATCAAAGTGCATCAGTCCATGTGCAGTCACATGCATGCGAACTCAGGTCTAAGGACTATACTCTATAGTCGTAGTAAGAATCTCTTATGACACAGATATAAATATCCTGAAGAGTTCTTATAAGCGGGTCTTGTCCGGTCGTATGTTCCCAAACATACACCTATGTACTGACTTTGATGCCGCGCATCTATGACACACTGAGACTTTGTCATAAGTCACGTACCAATCCAGTCTCACACGGTTGTTGGTGTTCCAATTTCAACAACCTTCGACTAGGGACAGGATGATATAAAACATTTATCAAATATAGGGTCTCATGATCAAGCTAAATGACTTCGATGACTCAAGATCAAGTCATTTACTTCGATGACCTATAAAATGGTTTATATCACTTTGGAACGATTATTTCATCACAGTTAAAATAATCTTGAAATAATAATTTCATTAAACATCTTAAATGTTATTTCAAGAACATATCCAATAACTAAATAAAGCCCTTTAATAACTCCCACTGAAATTGAGACTTTATCTTAATTTCACTTATCCTACAGCAACAGTCCGCGACTCGCGCTTAGGCCTAAGGAGTGGCTTCGTTAATAGATTAGCAACGTTCTCATTCGTTGAAACTTGCTGATCTACTTAACATCTCTGTCATTTATCTCACGGAATAGGTTATACCTATCCTCAAGGTGTTTGGACATCTGATGTGCAGCTAGTCTCATCTATGCTGGAAATCACATCAAGTTCAGTGACGAACTCTTCTTTCCAAACAACCTCTTTCGCCACTTCCCAAGTTGCGAAATGTTCAGCTTAAGTCATGGAGTCAGCAACAGTGCCTTGCACCGCCAGATAGACACAAGATATAACCGGACTGTGATCGGAAATCATCTTTGTCTATTGGAAACTTGCCTTTCAGACTCTATCGACTCGTAGCACCTCACTTTCTCCGTAACTCAAGAATTTATCCTTAGTATTCCTCAAATACTTTAGGATATTCTTTACGGCAATCCAGTGTTTCTTTGCTGGATTTGACTGGTCTTTACTTGTCTTGCTTAACATTAAAGCAACATCAAACAAGTACGTTTCATGGCATACATGATAGATCCAATTGCCGACGCATATGGAATCTTATCCATGCATTTAAGCTCAGCAGTTATCGTAGGATACTGTATCTTGCTTAACTTAATGCCATGTGACATTGGCATAAAACCCTTCTTGGATTGCTCAAAACGTGTAGGACTTTGTCAATTTAAGAATCCTGACTTTGTCCTACCAGCTCTTTTGGATCTCTATCTTTAGATCCAAAATCCAAGAACTACGTGGCTTTACCCATGTCAATCATTAAACCAACTCCCAAGCTAGTCCTTTACCGACTACAGCGTTGGGACGTTATATCCGAGAATCAGTATGTCATCGACATACACTTTGAGAAATGCAATATTGCTCCCACTTATCTATTAGTAAACGCACAGTTCCATTTCGTTCCTGCTTAAGTCAAAACCTTGACTACTTCAACAGAACGAAGATTCCAACTCCGATATGTTTGCTTCCATCCATGAATGGATCGATGAAGCTAACTTACATAAAATGTAATTTTTCGGAGAGTTAGGGTTCACTATCGCTTCTTTGAATTTCGCAGATTCGTCGCTTTCAATGATCATCAGATCATGCGAACTTTCAATGATTATCAGGTTCAACTAATCCGAGAAATCACTCTCGGATTAGTAACTGATTCATTCATATCTGCGAACTTCAGGCTCCACAGGTGTAGATCCTACAGAAATCTGTAAATCCTTTCGCTGCTCTCCCTCAACAGGTTGAGCAGCCTCCTGTATTTCTCGAATTTCTTCGAGTTATACTTTTACTCCCACTGTTCTTCTTGGAAAATAACTTCCCTTCTTAGAAAACAGATTGGACGTAAAAGTAACAAGCCTTAGTTTCTCTAGGACAACCAGCGAAGTAGCACAACTACAAATACTCAGTAAAGACAAATTTGGATCGATTCCAATCCACATTTACGTGGTGTCTTTCAACTGATATTGGTGGAACTTTTAGCGTAAACTTAGATATTTCTAGAGCGTTATTCTTAAAATATCATGGAAGATTCGTGTGATTCATCTTTAATCATTTCTAATAAGATCTGATTCTTTCTCACAGAAACACCTTCAGGTTTTCAGGAGAAATGAGCTGTGAAACGATTTCACACTCATTCAGATGATCACATAATCAATGACTTAAGTATTCTCACTCGTGATTTTAATCCAAAGTCTTAATACTTTTGTCATTCAGATCCTATACTTCATTCTGGAACTCTTTCGACCATGTCAAAGAATTCCGACTTGTGTCTCATCAAATGAACACAATCACACTCACTGAAGTAATCAGTAGAGACAATGAAGTACATGAGATTTTTTTCTGGCATTACTGCTTATTGGGCCACATACATGAGTATGTTCCAGGTCCAATAAGCCTTTGGGCCTTTCTCTAGATCGGCTAAGATAGGCCCTTTACCTTTTGGTCTAGTAAACAGAATTCAAGTCTCATAAGACATTTTATCAAATGAGCCCAACAGTCCATGACTATGGGATTTCTGAATCCGACTTACTCTATGTGACCAAGAGTTTTTATGCCAAAGAAAATCAGGTTTAATTCATCAGATTTAAACCAACTCGGTATTTATGTTACATTTAGGCACTCTTTGGTTTAAGATATAAAACCCATTCCATGAATAGGGTGCTACAATTAATATTTCATTAAGATCAAAAGAACAATACTTTTTTATCAAAATGAAAAACATTCAAATTCTTACAAGAAAATGAAAGAAAACTCTTCTTAAAGCAGGTTCATTGTAGCAATTACTTAATACAAAACCAAGCCTAAAAGGGATCTATAAGTGAAAATCCTACGGCTGAGGCAGCATCCCAAGCTCCTTCCAGACATGTAGTTTCACTTGCCCTTCCTTCAAGGTTCTACTGTTGCCCAGGCTCTGCATATTATAACAAATATCAGTGCCACAACCAGTATCCAATACCTATAAGGTAGAACTTGAAGTAATAACATGAATACCTGAGGAAGTAGTCGCATACATCAACTTCAACTCCTCATCATCTTCCATGAATTTAATGCAATCTCTCTTCCAATGCCCTGTCTCCTTACAGTAGCAGCACTTACCAACGTAAGAGGTATCTGACTCGGGCTCAGAAGACACACGCTTGCCATGATTCAAAATCTGGACAACTTTGTCTTCACCCTTGTCAGCATTAGGTTTAGTAAACCTATCCTTCTCGTTCATGAGATTGTACAGGGTACTCTTCACGTTTGGCTCAACTGTTTTGAGCATATCATGCAGTTCAGTCAGCGTCTTCGTTAAGCCTTTCTTGATATAGTTCCTTCTGAACTTATCATAGCTTGACGGCAGTGACTGCAGAATGATCTCAGTTGCCAATTCTTGGCTAACTGGATAATCCAGTTTCCTCAGGTTATCAATGTAACCCATCATTTTACTGACATGAGGACTCACTGGATGATCATTTGGTAGCTTGCAGCTAGTGAGAGATTTAACCAACTGGTATCTCTCCACTCTTATCTGCTCCTGAAATTTCAATTTCAGGCTGCTGATCATCTCTATTGGCGACTCCATGTTCTCATATTGCTTTCGCAAGTCTGAGTCCATGGTAGCCAATATCAGACCACGCACATCTACCGCATCATTATAATGCTTATTCCAAGCATCATATACTGCATGAGAAGCATTGGACCCGATCCTCACGGGGAGAGCTCTCTCATGGACATAGTCCTTTCTCTCCTGTCTGAGGACTAGCCTCAGGTTCCGCGACCAAGTCAAGAAATTTGATCCGTTCAGCTTGTCCATCTTAAGGACAGACCGGATCGAGAAAGTGTTTTGATTGTTTGTGCTAGTCATAACTGAAAATTAAGATAAAAGGATTTTAGTTAATATGTTCAATATGATTAATCTCGTATTAAATTTAATATGATTAATCACGCATTATATTCAATAACATAAGTTACCCTCAATAGAATATAATGATTCCAAGATCCACATATAACTAAGATCAAAGTGGGCCACTGGCCGTCACCCAACCTTAGCTTATATCGGTAAGCCCTATATCGGCTAATTATATCCGTGATATAACTCTTGGTTGTGAATCTGGGCCCGAGGCCCAATCCACTCTGATGTCTCAAGGCCCGGGACTCCCGATGGCCCAGTCAAGAAAACCAGACTATACAGTCATGTAATCATTAATGTCTGGGACTCCCAATGACATTTATGAATCACAAACCGTCTTATCCACGCAAAAGCAGACACCCTCACACTGTAAGGCCATGAATACAATTGAATGGGCTTCGACAGCTGACATAAAATGGACAAGACATCCAACGCTTGATATTATTTGAGGTTCGTAGGTTTATTTAAAAATTCATTCCCAAAATAGAAGATTACTATTTCGGGAAACTTTCCATTTTTGGAAACCTACTATTTTTGGAAACTTTCTAAAATTGGAAACTTTCTAAAAACGGAAACTTTCTAACTTTAGAAATTTCTTAAAATCCGAATCATGCAAATCTAGAAACTTCTATAAATTAAGAAACTTTCTAATTTCAAAATATCGGAAACTTTAATTTAAAATCGATTTATATTCTTTATAAAATAAATTTTAAATTAAATCTGAAGAAAGACTCAAATAATTGGCCCAATCGTTTTAACTTCTTGGCCCGCGGCCGAAGAATTGGTCTATGTCCGAGACATAACCCGATCGTCCAATTAGATGACATAACCGGTCTGGTTCATTAAAATTGGTCTAACCAAAATTAATTACTACGACGACCACAATTGTCAACCGGTTATTTACTAAACCGGATTTTCTCAATTTATTTGGTCCAACCAAATCAAATTAGAAAATCCTGGTTTAGGCACAAAATCCAATAATTCTTTCGACATTGGATTTCTTGTCCCGGTTTAACCAGACTTAATAAAATTATTAAATCTGTTTATTAAACCAGGACGAATTAATTTTAATCAAAATATTAAACCGAGCCTTAAACCAACCATGTCGATCGATGAACCAACCGTGTCGATCGATCCATCAACCGCATCGGTCGATGCTCTTAGCATCGATCCTGCATCGACCGTGCATCGATCCTGTATCGATCGATGCTCTCACGCATGCACGGAACCGAGTCAAAACCCTAACCGTGTCGATCGATGCACCAACCGCATCGGTCGATGCACCAACATCGAACCTGCATCGATCCTGCATCGATCGATGCTTTCACGCGTTAACAGGGTTTGCCGAGAGTCTGTATCGACCGATCCATGCGATCGTATCGATCGATCCATGCGATCTCCGATTGTATCGACCGATCCATGCGATCGTATCGATCGATCCATGCGATTCTGGCCGATTCTCATTCTCTCGGATTCGATCGCATATCAAATCATTATAGCTTGATCATGCGATTTTTTCATATGTTTAGGTTTCAATTCTTGTTGCTTAAGTGATTTCTCTTATCAGTAGTTGATTCAAAACACTTTTAAACAAGAAAAACAATCCTAAACATGAATCTAAACAAGAAAAACCAGAACCAATAGCTCTGATACCACTGAAGGATTGTTTAGTTGATCCTGATTCAATTCTTAGATTCATATCAACCTAAACATGCGGATCTAGGTTCTTCTCGAATAGAAACAAATGATGATCTCACCTTATACCTGTTAATTGCAGCGGAAAGGGATGGTATGGCAGAGATCAGAGAAACACCGAGAGATGAATCCTC
The DNA here is from genome assembly GCA_030180135.1 of Orychophragmus violaceus. Taxonomy (NCBI): domain Eukaryota; kingdom Viridiplantae; phylum Streptophyta; class Magnoliopsida; order Brassicales; family Brassicaceae; genus Orychophragmus; species Orychophragmus violaceus. The sequence goes on from CM058230.1 coordinate 94,366,536, forward strand.
CTAAGGTTCACACACGCGATCACAGAAAACGGCTGCTAGACCACGAGGAAATCGGCGCAGAGAGAGAGAGGAGGCTCGCGGCTAGGGCTTCTTTTCGACCTGAACTCGTCTTAAGTTTATATAACTCGTTCAGTTCGTTTTGGGCCATTTGGCCCAAAGGCCAATTAACTCCGAGGCGTTCGCGCACTGTGTCGATCGATACTCCTTGTGTATCGATCGACACACAGTGGCCAAACCCAATTATTCTCTCTAAGTACAGTAAATGCCTAGCACTTTTGCCGTACTTCTGCTACACCGTTCCTACACATTTTCCTGTTAGCTTAGGCGTGTGACCCATATGGGATCATATAATAAAGGCAATAAGTCCAAGACTTATAGATCATGAGCGGACTCTAGCAAGCCATCATGACCCCCAGTATTATATGACTTATGTCTGATCATTGACATACTCTTACTTTCTAGAGACAGTACCGAGATTACTGGACACAATTCCAACACCCCAGCCCATTGATTTCGAGAAGTCGAGGTTAATGGGCGGTGGACGTTCTTGGGAAGAGGTCCGTGCCTTGGACGTGACAAACCTAATGATTATTTTTGCCCCATCCGTAGATCTTGTTTTGATCCAACGGTGAGGAGTGAGCGCGTGAGACGGGCTGAACTGCTTTTCAGCGCGTCTGCAGTCGTTGCGTGTATTGGTTTCGAGAATTTCATCTCTCACCGTAGCTTCGGTCGATCATCAACGAATCAGATTCGAAGGTTGCGAAGAGTCTTTTCGGGCTCGTTCTTTTGGTGAAGTGACCTAATTACTGCGCATTCGTAACCGTTGATCTCAAATCGACGGTTAGAGTTGAGGGAAAGCGAGAAGTCCAAACCATCTCGGTTTTCTCAGTAATTAATACGAGTTTGGGAGTCGTACGGACGATACTGCGCACGATTCCCGATATAAATAATCATATATATCGTCGAAGGGAGCCCTTCGCCTCCTTACTTTTATTCTTTCTTGTTTAAAGTTTTTCTCTATACTTCCTCTGTCGCCAGAGAAAGTCCCTTCCCGGAGATTCTCCGTTTTCTTTACTCCGGCGCGTTCTCTTTTATGGCCTCGAGAGACCCTGCGGGAGCGAGTACGAGTGCGGCGGCGGGGTTTTTCGGACCGCACCCGCCGTCTTCGTTAACCGTAGACCATATTCAGCAGTTAAGGGCGCTTTGCCGGATTCCAACGGAAGTTGAAATCGTCATTCCCTCCCCGGCGGTGTCCCCCGAAACAGTCGTAGAAGGCTACTGCTGCGCCTCCTACACGTATTTCAAGAAATGTGGGCTCTTCTTCCCTATTCCCCGCCTTGTTTTCTTGGTGTTGGCCCAGCTCCAGCTGGCGTTTTATCAGATGACGCCGAACTTCGTTCGATACGTTATCGGACTTGGAGTCAGGGCCGCGGAGGAAGGGATTGAGTTTGGTCCCGGGGAGTTAATGTGGGTTTGCTCGGTGAAGCAAGATTCCCACTTTCCGGGGCCGTATCGTCTTTCTCCTCTGTTTGGGAGGATTCTCGACGGTCGCCCGCCGAGGAACGGATGGAGGGACCAATATTTTTTCTTTAGGGTGACCCATCACTCGGTCGGAGAGTTCGACTGCTCTGTCGTTCCTTCGCGGTGGGCTTCCAATGTTGGTAGGGCTCTTGGTTTCCTTTTCGATCCTATCCCTCTTATTTTTATGTTGTTGTCGGTCCGATTCCTGATCGGTTTTGTTCTGTATTACAGAGTTTCCTGTATCGCTTGACCTTAACCCTGTCACGGAGGCCCTAATAACCCGTCTGAGGAGGGGTGCCGTCAACTGGGACAGTTTCACGGTTGAGCGTGTGCAGGCTACCCTGAGGATTGACCCAAGAGGGGTTCCGCAGGACCGATCTCGGATCTCTCGGGACCTACCGTTTCCTCTTGTACTTCCTCGGGCTTCTCTGAGTCGAGCTATCCGACCTCCGCTTTGTATACCCGAGCGGGCAGAAGAGGGTGGGTCTTCTGTTCGTGACGTTTTGTTCGTCTTTATTTGGAAAAGGTCTAAACCCTCCTCTTTTTTTATGATTCTACAGGCCGTCCTTCTCTGGGTGAGGGTTCGGATGCTAGCACTCCATCTTATGAGAAGTTATCTCGTAGATCGAGGAGTCGCCGAAACGGGAAGGACCCTATAGATTTGGCGAAAAGGGTGGGGGACGGGAGTCTAAGCAGCGCACTCTTTTTTTGCCATGTGTGATTCTCCTCTCCCTTCCTTGGTTATCCCTCCGAACTCCGGGGCCTGCGATGCGGCCGCAGAGACAAGGGGGATCCCTCCTTCTCCGGTTGTTCGGAGAGCGAACCCGGTCTCGTCTGGGGAGACGACTTTGCGCGGTTCTCGTCCAAATGGTTCGGGGAGACCGAATGATCAGAGTGTGGGCGGGAACCTTTCAAAGAATTGCTGAATCGAAGTGGACTTACAAAGGTTGTTTGCTTGAATAACTGTCTGGACTTCGTTGTCTTTTGCTTGGAGGGAGGGGGTAGTCCCCCAATTCTTTTAATCCGTATAAGGCTTAGAAGAATTGTATTTTCTAGAAAGATCATTCTGGATCTCTTTCTTTGGGACGATCATTTCAGTTCGTTCAAATCGGGAGGACCGTTTTGGGTCGCTCATTTTGGGCGATCATTTCAGTTCGTTCGGTTCGGAGGGACCGTTTTAGGTCGCTTTGTTTGAAGGGATAATTTCATATCACTTTATTTCTTGGAGAGATAATTTCATATCACTTGATTTTTGAAGAGATAGTCTCATATCGCTTGATTTTGGGGGAGGCCGTTTGAGGTCTTCTCGAAAGGGATAATTTCATACCGCTTGATTTTGGGAGAGGCCATTTCAGGTCGCTCGGAAAGGATAAATTAATATTGTTTGTTTTAGAAGAGATAATTTCATATCGCTTTGGCTTTCGAAGAGATAATTTCATATCGCTTTCTGGGAATGTTATGATGAGGTATTTCGCAATGGCTCTAACCTTTACGACAGAAAGAAGCATTGGATTAAGGGACTTATTTTGATTTCAAAAATATAAGTTAGTACGACTTCGTCAGAAGTCGTTGAGCTCGGTAGAACCTCGTGTTGGGGGGGGGGGGGGGCGGCTGCGCTCGAAGTCGAGCTGCCTACGTACCCTTTTTAAGGGGATCAAGCCGTTTCGTAGTTCGATTATGTTGATGTACTCCTAGTGGAAATACTTTTTGAGGTTGATGATGTTCCAAGGTCGTAGTTCAGGTTTCTGGGTTTCTACCGACTTGAGTCGGTAGACCCCGTCCTTTACAATGTCGGTGACCTGGTAAGGACCTTCCCACTTTGCTCCTAACTTTCCAGCGTGTTCTTCCTTTTTATGGTCGAACACTTTCCGTAAGACGAGCTCTCCTACTTGAAACCTTCGAGTTTTGATTCGGGAATCATAGTAGCGAGCTGCGGCTTGATGGTAATTCTGGATTCTAGCTAATGCGAGGTTCCTTCTTTCGTCGACGAGGTCGAGCTCGTCAGTTATCATCTTGTTGTTAAGTTCCTCTTGTCGTGGGCCTTCTTCTTTTTGGATGCTTGATACGAGGATTTCGGCTGGTACTACCGCCTCGATTCCGTAAGCCATCGAGAAGGGAGTCTCACCAGTGGATTTGCGGGGGGGGGGGGGGGGGGGGGGGGGGGGGGGGGGGGGGGTAGTCCGGTAGGCCCAGAGAACGGCTGGGAGTTCGTCACTCCAGGTTGTTTTACACTCGTTGAGCCTTTTCTTTAGACCGTTCATAATCGCTTTGTTAGCTGCTTCTGCTAGCCCGTTCCCTTTGTTGGAATTGTGTCCAGTAATCTCGGTACTGTCTCTAGAAAGTAAGAGTATGTCAATGATCAGACATAAGTCATATAATACTGGGGGTCATGATGGCTTGCTAGAGTCCGCTCATGATCTATAAGTTTTGGACTTATTGCCTTTATTATATGATCTCATATGGGTCACACGCCTAAGCTAACAGGAAAACGTGTAGGAATGGTTTAGCAGAAGTACGGTAAAAGTGCCAGGCATTTACTGTACTTAGAGAGAATAAAACGGTTTAGGCACTGTGTGTCGATCGATGCACAAGGCGTGTCGATCGACACAGTGCGCGAACGCCTCGGAGTAAATTGGCATTTGGGCCAAATGGCCCAAAACGAACTGAACGAGTTTTATATAAACTTAAGACGAGTTCAGGTCGAAGTAAGCCCTAGCCGCGAGCCTCCTCTCTCTCTCTGCGCCGATTTCCTCCTGGTCTAGCAGCCTCTTCCTGCTCGGTGTGCGTGTGTGAACCTCTGGAGGAGTTACCTCTCGGTGGCTCTCTGATCTCTGACCTGTTCTCCCTTTCCGCTGCACAAAACAGGTAAAAGGTGAGATCATCATTTGTTTCTATTCGAGAAGAACCTAGATCCGCATGTTTAGGATAATCTGAATCAGAGAATTGAATCAGGATTCATCTAAACATTCCTTCAGTGGTATCAGAGCTATTGGTTCTGGTTTTTCTTGTTTAGATTCAAGTTTAGGATTGTGTTTCTTGTTTAAAAGTGTTTTGAATCAACTACTGATAAGAGAAATCACTTAAGTAACAAGAATTGAAACCTAAACATATGAAAAATCGCATGATCAAGCTATATGATTTGATATGCGATCGAATCCGAGAGAATGAGAATCGGCCAGAATCGCATGGATCGATCGATACGATCGCATGGATCGGTCGATACAATCGGAGATCGCATGGATCGATCGATACGATCGCATGGATCGGTCGATACAGTCTATCGGCTAACCCTGTTAATGCGTGAAAGCATCGATCGATGCAGAAATCGATGCAGGTTCGATGTTGGTGCATCGACCGATGCGGTTGGTGCATCGATCGACACGGTTAGGGTTTTGGCTCGGTTCCGTGCATGCGTGAGAGCATCGATCGATACAGGATCGATGCACGATCGACGCAGGATCGATGCTAAGAGCATCGACCGATGCGGTTGATGGATCGATCGACACGGTTGGTTCATCGATCGACATGGTTGGTTTAAGGCTCGGTTTAATATTTTGATTAAAATTAATTCGTCCTGGTTTAATAAACAGATTTAATAATTTTATTAAGTCTGGTTAAACCGGGACAAGAAATCCAATGTCGAAATAATTATTGGATTTAGTGCCTAAACCAGGATTTTCTAATTTGATTTGGTTGGACCAAATAAATTGAGAAAATCCGGTTTAGTAAATAACCGGTTGACAATTGTGGTCATCGTAGTAATTAAAATTTGGTTAGGCCAATTTTAATGAACCAGACCGGTTATGTCATTTAATTGGACAATTGGGTCATGTCTTGGACATGGACCAATTCTTGGGCCTCGGGCCAAGAAGTTAAAACAATTGGGCCAATTATTTGAGTCTTTCTTCAGATTAATTTAAAATTTATTTTATAAAATTATAAAGTCGATTTTAAATTAAAGTTTCCGAAATTTTGAAATTAGAAAGTTTCTTAAATTAGAAGTTTCTGGATTTGCGGGTTTTGGATTTTAAAGAAATTTCTAAAGTTAGAAAGTTTCCGTTTTTAGAAAGTTTCCAATTTTAGAAAGTTTCCAAAAATAGTAGGTTTCCAAAAATGGAAAGTTTCCCGAAATAGTAATCTTCTATTTTGGGAATGAATTTTTTAATAAACCTACGAACCTCAAATAATATCAAGCGTTGGATGTCTTGTCCATTCTATGTCAGCTGTCGAAGCCCATTCAATTGTATTCATGGCCTTACAGTGTGAGGGTGTCTGCTTTTGCGTGGATAAGACGGTTTGTGATTCATAAATGTCATTGGGAGTCCCAGACATTAATGATTACATGACTGTATAGTCTGGTTTTCTTGACTAGGCCATCGGGAGTCCCGGGCCTTGAGACATCAGAGTGGATTGGGCCTCGGGCCCAGATTCACAACCAAGAGTTATATCACGGATATAATTAGCCGATATAGGGCTTACCGATATAAGCTAAGGTTGGGTGACGGCCAGTGGCCCACTTTAATCTTAGTTATATGTGGATCTTGGAATCATTATATTCCATTGAGGGTAACTTATGTTATTGAATATAATGCGTGATTAATCATATTAAATTTAATACGAGATTAATCATATTGAACATATTGACTAAAATCCTTTTATCTTATATTTCAGTTATGACTAGCACAAACAATCAAAACACTTTCTCGATCCGGTCTGTCCTTAAGATGGACAAGCTGAACGGATCAAATTTCTTGACTTGGTCGCGGAACCTGAGGCTAGTCCTCAGACAGGAGAGAAAGGACTATGTCCTTGAGAGAGCTCTCCCCGTGAGGATCGGGTCCAATGCTTCTCATGCAGTATATGATGCTTGGAATAAGCATTATAATGATGCGGTAGATGTGCGTGGTCTGATATTGGCTACCATGGACTCAGATTTGCGGAAGCAATATGAGAACATGGAGTCGCCAATAGAGATGATCAGCAGCCTGAAATTGAAATTTCAGGAGCAGATAAGGGTGGAGAGATACCAGTTGGTTAAGTCTCTCACTAGCTGCAAGCTACCAAATGATCATCCAGTGAGTCCTCATGTCAGTAAAATGATGGGTTACATTGATAACCTGAGGAAACTGGATTATCCAGTTAGCCAAGAATTGGCAATTGAAATCATTCTGCAGTCACTGCCGTCAAGCTATGATAAGTTCAGAAAGAACTATATCAAGAAAGGCTTAACGAAGACGCTGACTGAACTGCATGATATGCTCAAGACAGTTGAGCCAAACGTGAAGAGTACCCTGTACAATCTCATGAATGAGAAGGGTAGGTTTACTAAACCTAATACTGACAAGGGTGAAGACAAAGTTGTCCAGATTTTGAATCATGGCAAGCGTGTGTCTTCTGAGCCCGAGTCAGATACCTCTTATGTTGGTAAGTGCTGCTACTGTAAGGAGACAGGGCATTGGAAGAGAGATTGCATTAAATTCATGGAAGATGATGAGGAGTTAAAGTCGATGTATGCGACTACTTCCTCAGGTATTCATGTTATTACTTCAAGTTCTACCTTAGAGGTATTGGATACTGGTTGTGGCACTGATATTTGTGGTAATATGCAGAGCCTAAGCAACAGTAGAACGTTGAAGGAAGGGCAAGTGAAACTACATGTCTGGAAGGAGCTTGGGATGCTGCCTCAGCCGTAGGGTTTTTCACTTATAGATCCCTTTAAGGCTTGGTTTTGTATTAAGTAATTGCTACAATGTACCTGCTTTAAGCAGAGTTGTCTTTCATTTTCTTGTAAGAATTTGAATGTTTTTTCATTTTGATAAAAGACAATTTTTGTTCTTTTGATCTTAATGAAATATTAATTGTAGCACCCTATTCATGGAATGGGTTTTATATCTTAAACCAAAGAGTGCCTAAATGTAACATAAATACCGAATTGGTTTAAATCTGATGAATTAAACCTGATTTTTCTTGGCATAAAGTCTTGGTCACATAGAGTAAGTCGGATTCAGAAATCCCATAGTCATGGACTGTTGGGCTCATTTGATAAAATATCTTATGAGACTTGAATTCTGTTTACTAGACCAAAAGGTAAAGGGCCTATCTTAGCCGAGCTAGAGAAAAGCCCAAAGGCTTATTGGACCTGGAACATACTCATGTATGTGGCCCAATGAGCAGTAATGCCAGAGAAAATCTCCTGTACTTCATTGTCTCTACTGATTACTTCAGTGAGTGTGACTGTGTTCATTTGATGAGACACAAGTCGGAATTCTTTGACATGGTCGAAAGAGTTCCAGAATGAAGTATAGGATCTGAATGACAAAAGTATTAAGACTCTGGATTAAAATCACGAGTGAGAATACTTAAGTCATTGATTATGTGATCATCTGAATGAGTGTGAAATCGTTTCACAGCTCATTTCTCCTGAAAACCTGAAGGTGTTTCTGTGAGAAAGAATCAGATCTTATTAGAAATGATTAAGATGAATCACACGAATCTTCCATGATATTTTAAGAATAACGCTCTAGAAATATCTAAGTTTACGCTAAAATAGTTCCACCAATATCAGTTGAAAGACACCACGTAAATGTGGATTGGAATCGATCCAAATTTGTCTTTACTGAGTATTTGTAGTTGTGCTACTTCGCTGGTTGTCCTAGGGAAACCAAGGCTTGTTACTTTTACGTCCATTCTGTTTTCTAAGAAGGGAAGTTAATTTCCAAGAAGAACAGTGGGAGTAAAAGTATAACTCGAAGAAATTCGAGAAATACAGGAGGCTGCTTAACCTGTTGAGGGAGAGCAGCGGAAGGATTTACAGATTTCTGTAGAATCTACACCTGTGGATTATGGAGTTCGCAGATATGAATGAATCAGTTACTAATCCGAGAGTGATTTCTCGTCATTAGTTGAACCTGATAATCATTCATATCTGCACCTCTGGAGCCTGAAGTTCGCAGAAATGAATGAATCAGTTACTAATCCGAGAGTGATTTCTTGTCATTAGTTGAACCTGATAATCATTGAAATCTGCACCTGTGGAGCCTGAAATTCGCGGATATGAATGAATCAGTTACTAATCCGAGAGTGATTTCTCGTCATTAGTTGAACCTGATAATCATTGAAAATTCGCATGATCTGATGATCATTGAAAGCGACGAATCTGCGAAATTCAAAGAAGCGATAGTGAGCCCGAACTTTCCGAAAAATTACATTTTATGTAAGTTAGCTTCATCGATCCATTCATGGATGGAAGCAAACAAATCGGAGTTGGAATCTTCGTTCTGTTGAAGTAGTCAAGGTTTTGACTTGAACAGGAACGAAGCGGAACTGTGTGTTTACTAATAGATTAGTGGGAGCGATATTGCATTTCTCATATTGTATGTCGATGACATACTGATTCTCGAAAATGACGTCCCAACGCTGTAGTCGGTAAAGGACTAGCTTGGGAGTTGGTTTAATGATTGACATGGGTAAAGCCACGTAGTTCTTGGATTTTGGATCTAAAGATAGAGATCCAAAAGAGCTGATAGGACAAAAGTCAGATTCTTAAATTGACAAAGTCCTACACGTTTTGAGCAATCCAAGAAGGGTTTTATGCCAATGTCACATGGCATTAAGTTAAGCAAGATACAGTATCCTACGATAACTGCTGAGCTTAAATGCATGGATAAGATTCCATATGCGTCGGCAATTGGATCTATCATGTATGCCATGAAACATACTTGTTTGATGTTGCTTTAATGTTAAGCAAGACAAATAAAGACCAGTCAAATCCAGCAAAGAATCAAGTTTCCTAAAGTATGTCCTAAAGTATTTGAGGAATACTAAGGATAAGTTCTTGATTTACGGAGAAAGTGAGGTGCTATAAGTCGATAGAGTCTGAAAGGCAAGTTTCCAATAGACAAAGATGATTTCCGATCACAGTCCGGTTATATCTTGTGTCTATCTGGCGGTGCAAGGCACTGTTGCTGACTCAATGACTTAAGCTGAACATTTCGCAGCTTGGGAAGTGGCGAAAGAGGTTGTTTGGAAAGAAGAGTTCGTCACTGAACTTGATGTGATTCCCAGCATAGATGAGACTAGCTGCACATCAGAGGTCCAAACACCTTGAGGATAGGTATAACCTATTCCGTAAGATAAATGACAGAGATGTTAAGTAGATCAGCAAGTTTCAACGAATGAGAACGTTGCTAATCTATTAACGAAGCCACTCCTTAGGCCTAAGCACGAGTCGCGGACTGTTGCTGTAGGATAAGTGAAATTAAGATGTAGTCTTAATTTCAGTGGGAGTTATTAAAGGGCTTTATTTAGTTATTGATATGTTCTTGTAAAACATTTGAGATGTTTAATAATGAAATTATTATTTCAAGATTATTTTAACTGTGATGAAATAATCGTTCCAAAATGATATGAACCATTTTATAGGTCATCGAAGTAAATGACTTGATCTTGAGTCATCGAAGTCATTTAGCTTGATCATGAGACCCTATATTTGATAGATGGCTTATATCATCCCGTCCCTAGTCGAAGGTTGTTGAAATTGGAACACCAACAACCGTGTGAGACTGGATTGGTACGTGACTTATGACAAAGTCTCAGTGTGTCATAGATGCGCGGCATCAAAGTCAGTACATAGGTGTATGTTTGGGAACATACGACCGGACAAGACCCGCTTATAAGAACTCTTCAGGATATTTATATCTGTGTCATAAGAGATTCTTACTACGACTATAGAGTATAGTCCTTAGACCTGAGTTCGCATACATGTGACTGCACATGGACTGATGCACTTTGATCATTGTCTAACGCTATCGTTCTGCGATAGTTATAAGGACCTTGTTTGGGTACATTATGAAATGAGTAGTTTACAGTGATGGAACAAGACGGAATTTGTCCCTCCAATATAAATGGAGTGAATATCTCTAGGCCAATCGGAGATTTGAATACTGGAAAATGCATGGCCATGCTCAAACGGACTGTCCCGAGTCGTTTGGATTGTCAGTATCAAATCAGAGTCCGATGAACAAGATTAGGCTTTATAAGGATGACACTAATCTTGCCTTATGACTAATCGAGATATTGAGACAAAAGGATTATGAATACAGAGATTCCAGTACAAGTGGGAGATTGTTGGAATTGTGTCCAGTAATCTCGGTACTGTCTCTAGAAAGTAAGAGTATGTCAATGATCAGACATAAGTCATATAATACTGGGGGTCATGATGGCTTGCTAGAGTCCGCTCATGATCTATAAGTCTTGGACTTATTGCCTTTATTATATGATCCCATATGGGTCACACGCCTAAGCTAACAGGAAAACGTGTAGGAATGGTTTAGCAGAAGTACGGTAAAAGTGCCAGGCATTTACTGTACTTAGAGAGAATAAAACGGTTTAGGCACTGTGTGTCGATCGATGCACAAGGCGTGTCGATCGACACAGTGCGCGAACGCCTCGGAGTAAATTGGCATTTGGGCCAAATGGCCCAAAACGAACTGAACGAGTTTTATATAAACTTAAGACGAGTTCAGGTCGAAGTAAGCCCTAGCCGCGAGCCTCCTCTCTCTCTCTGCGCCGATTTCCTCCTGGTCTAGCAGCCTCTTCCTGCTCGGTGTGCGTGTGTGAACCTCTGGAGGAGTTACCTCTCGGTGGCTCTCTGATCTCTGACCTGTTCTCCCTTTCCGTTGCACAAAACAGGTAAAAGGTGAGATCATCATTTGTTTCTATTCGAGAAGAACCTAGATCCGCATGTTTAGGATAATCTGAATCAGAGAATTGAATCAGGATTCATCTAAACATTCCTTCAGTGGTGAAAGGGAGAACATCATTTGTTTCTATTCGAGAAGAACCTAGATCCGCATGTTTAGGATAATCTGAATCAGAGAATTGAATCAGGATTCATCTAAACATTCCTTCACCCTTGGGGATAGCGTGGCGTTGAGTAAGTCAGCTTTATGTTCCAAGTTCTGCAGAACTCTTTGAACGTGTTTGATATGAACTGAGATCCGTTATCGGTGACGATCTCGTGGGGTAATCCATGTCGGCAAACGATGTTTTGCCAGACGAACTCCTTAACGTGAATGTCCTTAACTTTTTGGTACGACTTCTGCTTCAATCCACTTGGTGAAGTAGTCCGTCATCACCAATAGGTGTGTAGCTTTCTTTTTGCCGGATGCGACTAGTGGTCCCACGATATCCATCCCCCATCGCATGAATGGGTATGGTGATGAGATAGAGGAGAGTTTTTCCGATGCTTGGTGGATAATTGGAGCATGCTTTTGGCATTTATCGCACTTGTTGGAGAAAGATTCGCATTCGGTGGCCATTGTCGGCCAATAGTAACCTTGCCTTTTGATTCGCACGGCCAATGCTCGTCCTCCGGAATGGCTTCCGCAGGATCCATCGTGTGTTTGTGTAATCACAGCCGTGGCTTGCTTTTTGTCAAGGCATTTAACGTAAGGTCCGGAGAGACTCCTTTTGAAGAGCTCTCCTTGCGTGACGCAGTACCTTGCGCTCTGTGTTTTGAGTTTCTGTGCCTCCCATTTGTCGTCGGGAACTTCGCCATTTGTGATGATCGAATGATCGGAGTTCTCCAATCTTCGTCGTTGTTAGGCTCGGGTCCCTGACTAGCGGATGCGGCTTGGATTGGTCCGTTGGGGACGTTCGCAACGTACACGGCGTTTCTAGGATCGAGGTCATCATCAATCTCGATGATGTCGCTGAAGGAATTTCTAGCAGATTCCTAATCCAATTAGGCAATCCTAGTCTGAATTCTGAGCCTAAGATCTACAGGTTCATGTAATTGAATCTATCAGATCTGGAGATTACCTGGTGATTAATGCAGCGGAAGTCTTAGCAAGTAATCGAGATCTAGAGCGCCTCAAGTGCTGCGCCTCTACTGGTATCCACACGCACACAAACTGAACAGGAGGGATGCTAGTGCCTACAGAGATCATATCTCTCAAGAGGTTTCTCTCTAGTTTCTGGTGGCTGTGAATTAGGTTAGATTAGTGTTTTGGTCGACCATATATCTTTATATATGTTGACTTAAACCACCCCCGGAATTAACCAACAATTAAACCGATTTAATTTGGTAATCCGCGAGTCGTGTCGACCGACACACTCTATGTGTCGATCGACACGGTCGATCTGTGTCGACCGACATACATATTATGTCGATCGACACTGTTCTAGAAACTCGATACTGAATGCATATCTAATATGCATTCACGCGATCATTACATTAATGATCAACCTCATGTTAAACGTCCAGTTTGCTTAGGTGTGTGACCCTGTAGGATCATATAACACTAGCAATGAGTTCTCAAATCATTGATCATAAGTGGCTTCTAGCAAAGCATTACGAGTACCTAGTGTCATATGATTGTCTCATCTCGACAACACGACTTTCTCTCAGAGTAAGTACAATAGATTTCAGGACATTCCCAACAATCTCCCACTTGTACTGGAATCATCTATTCCTATAATCCCTTCGTCACTATATCTCGATCCGGCATAAGGCAAGATCCGTGTCATCCTTATTAAGCCAAAATCATGGTCATCGAATTCCGATTCATACTGACAAGCCAAACGACTGACAATCACCTCGTTTGAGTGTGGCCACACATTTTCTCAGTATCAAATCTTCGATGGGCCCTGAGATATTTATCTCCTGTTATATAGGAGGGAAACTTCCCATCTTGTTCCATCCCTGTTCCTTCACACGCTTCATGATACGCCCAATCAATGTCTTTATGATCACCAGTTACGGCTGACGTTTGACAAGGTCAAAGCGGACCAATTCACATGTAAGAAATCATGATGAACTCAGGTCTAAGGACTATACTCTATAGTCGTAATGAAAACTCTCATGACACTTATATAACTATCCCGTAGAGTTCTCATCAGTGGGTCATGTCCGATCATGTGTTCTCTAACACATACCTATGTGATTGACTTTAATGCTCTTATTAATGACTCCATGAAACTTAGTCATCAGTCACCTCACATACTAGTCTCACGTGGTTGTTAATGTCCCACTTTAACAACCTCGACCAGGGACAAACATAATTTATGTCATTTATTATTTATAGGGTTTCATGATCAAGTCACATACTTGATGACCTATAAAATGTCATAAATTACTTTGGGACTATTATTTAATAACTATTATTAAATAATACAGATGTCAGATTTCAATAACATAATCAAATTATGTTTATACGAACATCATATCATAACTAAAATTAATAACAATGACTCCCACTAAAATTAAGATCACATCTTAAGACATCTAATGCCTTTAGCAGTAGCCTGACCCTCATTCGCCCTAGCTCAGCGTGTGTCGAAGGACACTGCGTCTTGCTAAGAGTAATACCAAGAGTCATTTGCACAAAGTCCTTCTTGGAATCATACATACTGGATCTGTGTAAGAACTTATCACATAAGTATCTTGACACAATCCAAATAGCTTGTCTAATCTATCTCCATAGATTCTTATTCCAAGAATGTATATGGTTTCTCCCATATTTCTCATCGAAAAACAACTTTCGAGTCAAGTCTTAACAGACTTATACAATGGAACTTCATTTCCGAGAAGTAGTATGTTATCAACATACAATACTAGAAATGCAACTGCGCTCCCACTAGTCTTCTTGTAAACACTTTTTTCCACTTCATTCATGACGAAATCAAACCTTTTGACTTCTTCATCAAAACGAAGGTTCCAACTCCGAGATGCTTTCTTCAATCCATAAATGGATCGATGAAGCTTGCATATCTTCCTGGCTTCATTAGGATCAATGAAAAACTTCAGGTTGTGTCATGTACACATCCCTTTTCAGAATTCCATTAAGGAAAACTGTTTTTCACATCCATCTGCCAGATCTCATAACCATTATGAGTGGCGGTTGCTAGGAGAATCCGAATGGACATAAGCATGGTGTCTGGGATTAGGTTTCTTCACAGTTAATACCATGAATTTACTTGAAACCTTTTCCACCAATCCAGCTTTGGATATCGCCATTCCGGATTCAGCGGCTTTTAGCCACTTTCGGAGTCAAGGCCCATCATTGCTTCTTCAAATTTCGCAGGCCCGTCACTTTCAATGATCAGTAGATCACGGCAATTGGTTACGAGAAACCCCCATTTCTCGGGTTCGTGACGGATCCTATTGGATCTACGAGCTTCAGTCTTGTGTTAAAAGTCACGCACATATCTCATATGTAGACTTTTACCACGATCTAATTAACCAAGATTTAAACCGTAGTTAATTAAATCACAAACCAAAATATTTTGGTTCGCGACCTGTGTCGATCGATGCAACTTTTGCGTCGATCGACACATCTTTAAAACTCGCTTTTGAATGTATATCTAATATTCATTCATCAGATCCTTGCAAACCTCAGGCACCACAGTTGCAGGTTCTACAACTCTTTGTAGATCCAACTGCTGCTCTTCCTCATCGGGTTGAACAGTCTCCTGTGATTCTCGAATTTCTTCGAGTTGTACTTTACTCCCACTGTTCTTCTTGGAAAGAAAGTCTTTCTCAAGAAAACATAGTTCCGAGCAACAAACAACTTGTTCTCAAACTGGTTGTAAAAGTAGCATGCCTTGGTTTCGTCAGGACAACCAATGAAGCAGTACTTATCAGATTTGGGTGTGAGCTTATCAGAGATTAAACGTTTTATATAAGTCTCACAACTCCAAACCTTCATGATGGATAAATCAGAAACATTTCCATTCCACATCTCATGTGAAATCTCTGTAACTGATTTTGATGGAACACTATTTAATGTAAACTCAGACAATTTTAGAGTGTATTCTTAGAAGGATATTGGAAGATCTAAGTGACTCATCATTGATCGAACCATATCTAATAAAGTCCGATTCAGGAGGAGTGACTTGTGAAACACTTTCACAATCTCTCAGATGATCACTAAATTCTTGACCTAAGTATTCACCTCCATGATCTCATCGTAGAGGTTCAACTCTTTTGCCAAATTGATTCTATACTTCATTCTGGAACTCTTTGAACTTTTCAAAAGATTCTGATTTATGTTTTATTAACAAGACATAACCGTACCTACTGAAAATATCAGTAAAGGTAATGAAGTACTGAAAATTTCCTCTAGCATTACTGCTCATCGGCCCATATACATCCGTATGCATAAAGCCCAATAAGCCTCTGGCCCTTTCATTTTATCCGTTTCGCAACTTGTGTCGACCGACACATCGTTTGCGTCGATCGACACTACTATTTCGAAAGGGGTCTATGTCGTTTTCCAACAAACAAGATGTTGGAATTGTGTCCAGTAATCTCGGTACTGTCTCTAGAAAGTAAGAGTATGTCAATGATCAGACATAAGTCATATAATACTGGGGGTCATGATGGCTTGCTAGAGTCCGCTCATGATCTATAAGTCTTGGACTTATTGCCTTTATTATATGATCCCATATGGGTCACACGCCTAAGCTAACAGGAAAATGTGTAGGAACGGCTTAGCAGAAGTACGGTAAAAGTGCCAGGCATTTGTCGTACTTAGAGAGAGATTAATGGGTCTGATTAAATCCAAGGGATTTAATCAGATTGGTATTTGGGCCCAAAAGCCCAAAAGGGAAAGAGAAGGGGTTTTATAAACTAAAACCCAAATCTCTTTCTCTCTAACCCTAGCCCCCCAGCCGCGCCTCTCTCTCTCTCTGCGCCTCTCTCCTCGTGGTCTAGCAGCCTCTCTTCCTGCTTGGTGTGCGTGTGTGAACCTCTGGAGGAGTTATCACTCGGTGGCTCTCTGATCTCTGACCTGTTCTCTCCTTCCGCTGCATAAACAGGTATAAGGTGAGATCTGATATTGTTTCTATTCAAGAGAACCTAGATCTGCATGTTTAGGATGATCTGAATCTGGAATTGAATCAGGATTAACCTAAACAATCCAACAGTGGTATCAGAGCCATTGGTTCTTAGGATTTCTTGTTTAGATTCATGTTTAGGTTGTTTAATCTGTTTAGAAGTGTTTTTGAATCAACTACTGATAAGATAAATCACTTAAGAAACAAGAATTGAACCCTAAACACACTAATCAGATCGCAAACAAGCTATATGACTTGTTTTGTGATCGGCCAAGGTTTGATCCGATCGACCAAACCAATCGCATGTATCGACCAAACCGATAGCATGGATCGGTCGATCAATCGACCAAGAGGCGTCCCGAACGATCGCGTGGAGAAGGGGCCGATGATCGCATGGATCGTGCGATAGCCGATCGCATGGATCGCGTCTCGTCCCGCCAGCATCGTCCCGCGATCGTCCCGCCTGACCCGAGCTCTCCCGGCTGTCGCGTCCCGTCCGAAGCTGGGCATCGTCTCGATCTCGGATCGTTGGCGCACGGCTTGCGGCTGGACGATCGTTCCTTGATCGCAAAGCTAGGGCAACGTGATCATGAACGGTTCAATCGGTTCGGTTCGGTTAATGGCTCGGTTTAAAATTTTGATTAAAATTAAACGTCTCGGTTTAATAAACAGATTTAATAATTTTATTAAATTCTGGTTAAACCGGGATAAGAAATCCAAAGTCGAAAAATTGGATTTTGTGCCTAAACCAGGATTTTCTAATTTGATTTGGTTGGACCAAATAAATTGAGAAAATCCGGTTTAGTAAATAACCGGTTGACAATTGTGGTCATCGTAGTAATTAAAATTTGGTTAGACCAATTTTAATGAACCAGACCGGTTATGTCATTTAATTGGGCAATTGGGTTATGTCTTGGACATGGACCAATTCTTGGGCCTCGGGCCAAGAAGTTAAAACAATTGGGCCAATTATTTGAGTCTTTCTTCAGATTTAATTTAAAATTTATTTTATAAAGTTATATAAATCGATTTTAATTTAAAGTTTCCGAAATTTTGAAATAGAAGTTTCTAGATTTGCGGGTTTTGGATTTTGAGAAATTTCTAAAGTTAGAAAGTTTCCGTTTTTAGAAAGTTTCCAATTTTAGAAAGTTTCCAAAAATAGTAGGTTTCCAAAAATAGAAAGTTTCCCGAAATAGTAATCTTCTATTTTGGGAATGAAATTTTAATAAACCTACGAACCTCAAATAATATCAAGCGTTGGATGTCTTGTCCAGGCTATGTCAGCTGTCGAAGCCCATTCAATTGTATTCATGGCCATACAATGTGAGGGTGTCTACTTTTGCGTGGATAAGACGGTTTGTGATTCATAAATGTCATTGGGAGTCCCAGACATTAATGATTACATGACTGTATAGTCTGGTTTTCTTGACTAGGCCATCGGGAGTCCCGGGCCTTGAGACATCAGAGTGGATTGGTCCTCGGGCCCAGATTCACAACCAAGAGTTATATCACGGATATAATTAGCCGACATAGGGCTTACCGATATAAGCTAAGGTTGGGTGATGGCCAGTGGCCCACTTTGATCTTAGTTATATGTGGATCTTGGAATCATTATATTCTGTTGAGGGTAACTTATGTTATTGAATATAATGCATGATTGATCATATTGAGTATAATATAAGATTAATCATATTAAACATATTAACTAATAACCTTTTATCTTATATATTTCAGCTATGACTACTACAAGCACACAAAACACATTCTCAATCCGGTCTGTTCTCGAGAAGGAGAAGCTGACTGGAACGAACTTCCTGACGTGGTCAAGGAACTTGAGGCTGGTCCTCAAGCAGGAGAAGAAGGATTATGTCCTTCGTGATCCTCTCCCCGAGAGGCCTGCTAACAATGCCGCCAGGACTCTGCATAATGCTTGGGAAAAGCATTCGTCAGATGAAAATGATGTGTATTGCCTTATGTTGGCGACAATGACTGCTGAGCTGCAAATGCAGTTCGAGAGTGTGTTGTCACCAATTGAGATAATGGCAAGCCTGAAATCGCTTTTTCAGGAGCAAGCAAGGACTGAGAGGTTTCAGACAGTTAAGAACCTCTTAGACTGTAAGTTTGCTGCAAATGCGGCAGTGAGTCCTCATGTCTTGAAGATGATGGGTTATCTCGATCATCTTCAGAAACTCGACTGCCCTATCAGCCAGGAACTTGCTTGCGACATCATTCTGCAGTCATTACCTGCAAGCTATGATCAGTTCATTCTGAACTTTAACATGCATGGCTTGAGTAAGACATTGCCTGAGCTTCACGGAATGCTCAAGACTGCAGAACCCAACTTGAGGAAAACCGCCAAGGACCCCAATGTGCTTTTGGTGCAAAAGGGCAAGGGGTTTAAGAAATCCTCTGCTAAGGATAAGGGAAAGGCCAAGGCTGTCCAAGTCGCGGACAAGGACACGCCAAAGCCCAAGCCCAAGTCCAAGGCTGGGCCAACTGACATATGCAGGTTCTGTAAAGAACCAGGGCATTGGAGGAGAGAATGTAAGAAATTCCAAGAAGGTCTAAAGGAATTGAAGAAGAAGACTTTCGAGACTTCTTCGACAGGTATTTTTGTTATAGAAGTTAATACAACTACTTCTGATAATACCTCATGGGTAATGGATACTGGTTGTGGGGCTCATATTTGTACTAATATGCAGGCACTCAGCAACAGTAGAAGGCTGAAGCAAGGACAAGTGGAGCTACGAGTTGGGAATGGAGCGAAAGTTCCAGCACTAGCTGTAGGCACATACTTGTTGACTTTACCTTCGGGATTGGTTTTAGAACTTAATAATTGTTATTTTGTACCTGCTATAAGCAGGAATATTATTTCAATTTCTTTGTTGGATTTGGAAGGTTATGATTTTTCAGTTAAGAATAAATTATGTTCCTTCAATCGCAACAATTTGTTCTATGGTTGTGCCCCTCTTACGAATGGGCTTTACATACTCGATCAATCCGCGCCAATTTATAACATTAATACCAAACGGTTCAAACCTAATGAGGAGAACCGAACGTTTCTATGGCATTGTCGTTTAGGGCACATCAGCGAGAAACGCATCAAGAGGCTCCATTCGAATGGACTTCTTGGCTCATTTGACTTTGAGTCATGTGAGAAATGCGAATCCTGCATGATGGGCAAAATGACACGGGCCCCCTTTAATAAACCTAACGAGAGGGCCAGTGACTTATTGGGCCTGATACACACTGACGTGTGTGGCCCAATGTCCACAAATGCAAGAGGAAACTATCAGTACTTCATTACTTTTACTGATGATTTCAGTAGGTATGGATATGTTTATTTGATGAAACATAAGTCTGAATCTTTTGAGAAGTTCAGAGAATTCCAAAATGAAGTACAGAATCAACTTGGCAAAAGCATTAAGGCTCTTCGGTCCGACCGAGGAGGAGAATACTTAAGCCAAGAATTCAGTGATCATCTAAGAGAGTGTGGGATCGTATCCCAACTCACTCCTCCCGGAACACCTCAATGGAATGGTGTGTCTGAGAGGAGAAATCGGACCTTATTGGATATGGTTCGATCTATGATGAGTCACACAGACCTTCCAATATCCCTTTGGGGATATGCTCTGCTAACAGCAGTGTTCACTCTAAATAGAGCGCCATCGAAAGCGGTAGCAAAGACACCATATGAATTATGGACTGGATTGGCTCCAGTGTTGTCTTATCTTAGAATTTGGGGTTGTGAAGCCTATGTCAAGAGATTAATCTCAGACAAGCTTACACCAAAGTCTGATAAATGCTACTTCATTGGTTATCCGAAGGAAACCAAGGCTTATTACTTCTATCTACGTTCCGAGAACAAGATCTTTGTTGCCCGGGATTGTAACTTTCTTGAGAGGGAATTTCTCTCTAAGAAAGACAGAGGGAGTAAGGTACTGCTTGAAGAAATTCAAGATGAACAGGATACTGCTCAACCTAATGAGGAAGAGCAGCAGGAGGACCTACAAGAAATTGTAGAGCCTGAACCTGTAGTACCTGAAGTTCGAAGATCCGGGAGGATCCGTCACGAACCCGAGAGATATCAAGGATTCCTCGTGACTGACTGTCATGATCTTTTGATCATTTATGGTGATGAACCATCGAACTTCAATCAAGCCATGATGGGCCCAGATTCCTCGAAGTGGCGCAAGGCCACTGATTCCGAAATGGACTCCATGTCGGTCAACCAAGTGTTTTCGTTGGTTGACTTACCCGCTGGTGTAAAAGCCATCGAGTGCAAATGGATCTTCAAGAAGAAGATTGACGTGGATGGAAATGTCCAGATTTATAAAGCCAGGTTGGTGGCAAAAGGTTTCAGACAAGTTCACGGTGTGGATTACGATGAAACCTATTCACCAGTGGCTATGATGAAATCTATTCGGATTCTACTAGCAACTGCAGCTTTTCATGATTATGAAATTTGGCAGATGGACGTGAAACCGCCTTCCTGAATGGTATTCTGGAAGAGGATGTGTATATGACGCAACCTGACGGTTACATAGATCCAAAGAATGCTGGGAAAGTATGCAAGCTTCATAAATCCATTTATGGATTGAAGCAAGCATCGAGGAGCTGGAATCTTCGTTTTGATGAAGCGATCAAGCAATTTGAGTTCATCAGAAACGAAGAAGAACAATGCGTGTATAAGAAAACTAGTGGGAGCAAGATAGTATTTCTTATTCTGTATGTCGATGACATACTGCTTCTCGGAAACGACGTTCCAATGCTAAAGTCGGTAAAGGACTGGCCTGGAAGTTGTTTTTCCATGAAAGACATGGGTGAAGCCGCATACGTTCTTGGAATCAGGATCTACCGGGATAGATCTAGAAGGCTGATAGGCTTGTGTCAAGATTCGTACATTGACAAAGTCCTACAAAGATTCAGCATGAAAGATTCCAAGAAGGGCTTCACGCCAATGGTACATGGCACAACGCTAAGCAAGAAGCAGAGCCCTACGACGGCTGCTGAGCTTGAGCGCATGAAGAATATTCCTTATGCATCTGCAATAGGATCTGTCATGTATGCCATGATCTGTACTCGTCCTGATGTTGCTTATGCATTGAGCATGACGAGTAGATACCAGTCAAATCCAGGTGAAAACCATTGGATTGCCATCAAGAATATCCTGAAGTATCTAAGACATACTAAGGATAAGTTCTTGGTATACGGTGGAAGTGATGTGCTTAAAGTCAGTGGATTCACGGACGCAAGTTTCCAGACAGACCAAGATGATTTCCGGTCACAGTCCGGTTATATCTTTTGTCTGAATGGCGGTGCAATCAGTTGGAGAAGCTCCAAGCAAGACACCGTTGCTGATTCCACTACAGAAGCTGAATATATCGCCGCCTCAGAAGCTGCGAAGGAAGCTGTTTGGATACGAAAGTTCATTATTGAACTAGGTGTGATACCAGATGCGGCTGAGCCTCTAGCACTGTTTTGTGATAACAATGGTGCTATTGCTCAGGCAAAGGAAC
Source organism: Orychophragmus violaceus (assembly GCA_030180135.1). Lineage (NCBI taxonomy): Eukaryota > Viridiplantae > Streptophyta > Magnoliopsida > Brassicales > Brassicaceae > Orychophragmus > Orychophragmus violaceus. Next base: position 94,388,414 of record CM058230.1, read on the forward strand.
CAAGATCACACCAGAAATCCAAGCATGTTCTAAGAAGATTTCACTTGATACGTGACATCATTAATAGAAAGGAAGTCAAGATCAGCCGAGTTCAGACAGATGATAACGTCGCTGATCCGTTGACAAAGCCACTCCCAAGGCCTAAGCTCGAGTTTCTGACTGAAGGTGTAGGCATTAGAGACATTGAAATGTAATCTAAATTTGAGTGGGAGTTTGAGGGCTTTATTTAGTTATTTGATATGTTCTTGTAAAACATTCTTATGTTTAATGAAATTATTATTTCAAGATTATTTTAACTGTGATGAAATAATCGTTCCAAAGTGATATAAACCATTTTATAGGTCATCGAAGTAAGTGACTTGATCTTGAGTCATCAAAGTCATTTAGCTTGATCATGAGACCCTATATTTGATGGATGGATTATATCATCCTGTCCCTAGTCGAAGGTTGTTGAGATTGGAACACCAACAACCGTGAGAGACTAGATTGGTATGTGACTTATGACCAAGTTTCATGGTGTCATAGATGCACGGCATCAAAGTCAATACATAGGTGTATGTTGGGAACATACGACCGGACACGACCCGCTTATAAGAACTCTTCAGGATATTTATATCTGTGTCATAAGAGATTCTTACTACGACTATAGAGTATAGTCCTTAGACCTGAGTTCGCATGCATGTGACTGCACATGGACTGATGCACTTTGATCATTGTCTAACGCTGTCGTTCTGCGATAGTTATAAGGACCTTGTTTGGGTACATCATGAAATGAATAGTTTACAGTGATGGAACAAGACGGAATTTGTCCCTCCAATATAAATGGAGTGAATATCTCTAGGCCAATCGGAGATTTGAATACTGGAAAACGCATGGCCATGCTCAAACGGACTGTCCCGAGTCGTTTGGATTGTCAGTATCGAATCAGAGTCCGATGAACAAGATTAGGCTTTATAAGGATGACACTAATCTTGCCTTATGACTAATCGAGATATTGAGACAAAAGGATTATGAATACAGAGATTCCAGTACAAGTGGGAGATTGTTGGAATTGTGTCCAGTAATCTCGGTACTGTCTCTAGAAAGTAAGAGTATGTCAATGATCAGACATAAGTCATATAATACTGGGGGTCATGATGGCTTGCTAGAGTCCGCTCATGATCTATAAGTCTTGGACTTATTGCCTTTATTATATGATCCCATATGGGTCACACGCCTAAGCTAACAGGAAAATGTGTAGGAACGGCTTAGCAGAAGTACGGTAAAAGTGCCAGGCATTTGTCGTACTTAGAGAGAGATTAATGGGTCTGATTAAATCCAAGGGATTTAATCAGATTGGTATTTGGGCCCAAAAGCCCAAAAGGGAAAGAGAAGGGGTTTTATAAACTAAAACCCAAATCTCTTTCTCTCTAACCCTAGCCCCCCAGCCGCGCCTCTCTCTCTCTCTGCGCCTCTCTCCTCGTGGTCTAGCAGCCTCTCTTCCTGCTTGGTGTGCGTGTGTGAACCTCTGGAGGAGTTATCACTCGGTGGCTCTCTGATCTCTAACCTGTTCTCTCCTTCCGCTGCATAAACAGGTATAAGGTGAGATCTGATATTGTTTCTATTCAAGAGAACCTAGATCTGCATGTTTAGGATGATCTGAATCTGGAATTGAATCAGGATTAACCTAAACAATCCAACACAAGATTCACTTTACCCATTATGATTCATAATCAGATGAGCCCAAAAGTCCATCACTATGGAGCTTCTGAATCTGTTTCTCATTTATTTGGTTCAAAACGATGATGCTAGAGAGAAGTTTGATTCGTATCATTTGACTTAAATCTCTTGGTATTATTGTTATATTCATGCACATTCTGGTTTAGAACATAAAGTCCATTCTCTAATGGATTGCTACTATTAAATATATCATTGTAACCAAATGAATAACACTTATTCTTAATTTGAAAACTGATATCCTTTCATATCCAAACAAGGATTAGAAATAATCTGTCTGCTCATAGCAGTTATATAGTAGCAGTCTTAAGTTCAAAACATGCCATAAAAGGAAAAACAAATGAAATACTCCTACGGTTAATGCAGCAACTCTTGCTCCATTCACACTCATAGGTCCACTTGTCCTTTCTCCATAGTCCTACTTTTGCTCAGGCCCTGCACATTTTCACAAAATATGAGTACCACAGCTGGTATCCAATACCCAACAAGTAGGATTATAAGAAGTAACATTTACTTCTATAACATAATACCTGAAGAAGAAGTCTCGTACGTCTTCTTCAGCTTCTCATAATCTTCCAAGAATTTATTGCAGTTTCTTTTCAAATGCCCATAACCGTTACAATAACGGCACTTAACATCTTCAGAAGGACTGGTTTTAACTTTAGGAACATGGCCAGACTCGCTTGGATTCACAATCGAGCTCGTCTTGCCATCACCTTTGTTCTTGCCAAGTTTCTTAAACTTTTTACCCTTTTGTACCGTAAGGACATCTGGGGTGTCCTTCTTAATGTTAGGTTCAGCAGTCTTAAGCATCCCATGCAATTCAGTCAACGTCTTCGTCAAGTTGTTCATGTTATAGTTCATAACAAATTGATCATAGCTTGACGGCAGTGACTGTAGAATGATGTCAGTAGCCAACTCTTGGCTAATGGGACAATCCAGTTTCCCCAGGTTATCAATATAACCCATCATCTTAATGACATGAGGACTAACTGGTTCGCCCATTGGTAGCTTGCACTCAATCAGAGATCTAACCGTCTGGTATCTCTGAGTTCGTGCCTGCTCCTGAAACATACTTTTCAGGCCAGTGATCATCTCTTTTGGCGACTCCACGTACTCATATTGCTTCTGCAATTCCGAGTTCATGGTAGCCAACATGAGACAACTCACATCCACCGCATCATTAGAATGCTTATCCCAAGCATCCTTATCTGACTGCCAGGCATTGGCTCGGTACTTCTTAGGGAGAACTTTCTCAAGGACATAGTCCTTCTTCTCCTGCTTGAGAACAATTCTCAAGTTCCGATACCATTCAAGAAAGTTCGATCCATTTAACTTGTCCTTCTCAAGGACGGATCGCAGGGAGAAATTGTTACGATGGTTTGAGTTAGACATAGCTGGAAAACAAGGGAAGTTTTAGTTATGATGTTCAAGAAATGAGAAGTCTTAACAATTAAGAAAACTCGCATTATATTCAAACAATGTTTCCTCAGATGAATATAATGATCCAAGACCCATACTTCACTAAACTTGAGTGAGCCACTGGCTATCACCCAAATTTAGCTATCTAGGTAAGCAACAACCTTGCTAGTTATATCCAATATAACTCTTGGTTGTGGATTGACATCTTATGTCCAATCCACCTGATGTCTCTGAGCCCAAAACGATTTTGATGGCCCAGTCAAGTAAACCAATCTCTTCAGTCATGTAATTGTTGACGCCTTGCACTGCAAGCCCATCAACACGATTACTTCCTGTCTTACTCATGAAATCGTGGACATCTTGCACTGCAAGTCTATCATACAACTAAATGAGTCTTGACAGTTGACAAGATTGGAAAGACATCAAGTATCACTTGATATTTGGTTGAGGAACGGAACCTTTAAAACGTTCAGTTTTATTATGTTTTAATTCTTATAATTAATTGATTTATCATGCTTTGGTTCTGTGATTGCAGGTTCCAAAACCCAATCATCGAATCTGATGTCGACCAATACTACTATAGTGTCGATCGATACAGAATAACCAAAAGCAATCCGCGATAACCGATCAATCCAATTGATCCGGTTTTGAATACCGGTCAGTGTCGATCGATGCTACATTAGCATCGGTCGATGCCAACCTAATCAAACCAATCGCAATTAAACCATTTAACCAAGCTCGATAACCGGTCCAATCCAATTGAACCGATTTATTATTTCGCGAGGTCTGTGTCGACCGACACAACTCTTGTGTCGATCGACACTAGGTGAATAAGTTTTATTCGGGTTATCCTTCTGTGTCGACCGATACCCGTTTGGTGTCGATCGACACAGGGCGATAAACCCTAATCGTTTTTCAATCAAAAAAACCTAAAACTAGATTTTCATGAAAACGAATTTTAGCATGCTTGTATCAACAATACAGAGATTCAGATTCAACTAATCTAATCAACATGCTACAGATTCAATGGAACCCTAAAGCTCTGATACCACTGAAGGAATTTCTAGCAGATTCCTAATCCAATTAGGCAATCCTAGTCTGAATTCCGAGCCTAAGATCTACAGGTTCATGTAATTGAATCTATCAGATCTGGAGATTACCTGGTGATTAATGCAGCGGAAGTCTTAGCAAGTAATCGAGATCTAGAGCGCCTCAAGTGCTGCGCCTCTACTGGTATCCACACGCACACAAACTGAACAGGAGGGATGCTAGTGCCTACAGAGATCAGATCTCTCAAGAGGTTTCTCTCTAGTTTCTGGTGGCTGTGAATTAGGTTAGATTAGTGTTTTGGTCGACCATATATCTTTATATATGTTGACTTAAACCACCCCCGGAATTAACCAACAATTAAACCGATTTAATTTGGTAATCCGCGAGTCGTTTCGACCGACACACTCTATGTGTCGATCGACACGGTCGATCTGTGTCGACCGACATACATATTATGTCGATCGACACTGTTCCAGAAACTCGATACTGAATGCATATCTAATATGCATTCACCCGATCATTACATTAATGATCAACCTCATGTTAAACGTCCAGTTTGCTTAGGTGTGTGACCCTGTAGGATCATATAACACTAGCAATGAATTCTCAACTCATTGATCATAAGTGGCTTCTAGCAAAGCATTACGAGTACCTAGTGTCATAAGATTGTCTCATCTCGACAACACGACTTTCTCTCAGAGTAAGTACAATAGATTTCAGGACATTCCCAACAGTCGCTACTGGTGATCCCAGGACATTCTTTGTGCTTGACATCGTCCTTCATGGCGGGCCTGTCTTCTTTCAAGGACAGAGCTTTGAGTGCTATGTCGATGCTTGGTTTTTCGATCCCTTCGACTGGTATGATCCTTTTGAGGTTAGGATCTGATGTCGATGCTAATGCGGCCAGGGCATCGGCTGCAGTGTTTTCCCCTCGTGGGATTCGTGTTAGATCAAAGAATTTGATCTGTTCGGCCAGTGTATGGACTACCCGTAGGTATGCTTCCATCCGTTCGTCTTTGGCCTCGTAGTTGCCATGATATTGGCTCGTGACCAATTGGGAATCGCTGAAGGCGTTTACTTCCCGGGCTCCTATTGCTATCGCGAGTCTGAGCCCGGCTATTAACGCTTCGTATTCTGCTTCGTTATTTGATGCGGCGAAGCCCAGTCTGAACGATTGTTCTAGTACTTCGCCCGTTGGGGAGACTAGCTTTACTCCGACTCCGGATCCTTTCCTCGAGGAAGCTCCATCGACGTAGAGTTTCCATTTTTGGGCCGAGGTCGGGTCGAGTTCTATAGTCGGAGGGAGCTCGATTACGAAATCTGCCAGTACTTGTGCTTTTAGGCACGTTCGAGATTTGTATTCTATGTCGTACTCGCTAAGTTCGATAGCCCATTTGACCAATCGACCTGACTGGCTTGGACTGTGAAGGATGGTTCTCAGCGGCTGATAGGTCATCACTATGATCGAGTGCGATTGAAAGTACGGTCGGAGTTTCCGAGCCGATGTCACTAGCGCTGAGGCGAGTTTTTCCATGGCGGGGTATCTGGTTTCGGCGTCGATCAAGGTCTTACTGATGTAATACACCGGCCGTTGCTCGTTTTGTTCCTCGCGAACCAAGACTCCACTCACTGCTGCCGTCGAGACAGCTAAGTAGAGGTAGAGGGGTTCCCCTTCTACTGGTTTCGCCATTATGGGTGGTTCGCTTAAGTAAGCTTTGAGCTGAGTGAACGCTTCTTCGCACTTTTCGTCCCAGAGGAACTTTTTGTTTGCTTTGAGCAAGTGATAGAAGGGTAGACATTTATCAGTCGACCTTGAGATGAAGCGATTCAGAGCAGCTATTTTGCCGGTCAGGCGCTGGACTTTTCGCTTCGATCCCTCTTTCGGACACTAGGTAACCAAGGAATTCTCCTGAGGGAACCCCGAAGGTACACTTTGCTGGGTTGAGTTTCATCCCGTATTTATTGAGAATGGTAAAACATTCTTTTAGTTGGGGGATGTGATCCTCATACCTGGAAGATTTTACCAGCATATCGTCGATGTAGACTTCCATGGTTTTGCCTAGGAGTCCCGAAAACATCTTGTTGACGAGGCGTTGGTAAGTTGCTCCTGCGTTTTTCAGTCCGAAGGGCATGACTTTGTAGCAGTACGTGCCTCGATCAGTTATGAACGAAGTCTTTTCTTGGTCCTCAGGGTTCATCAATATTTGATTGTACCCTGAGAACGCGTCCATAAAAGATAGTAGCTGGTGTCCAGCGGTAGCCTCGACCAGTCGGTCGATGTGCGGGAGTGGGAAGCTGTCCTTTGGATATGCTTTGTTGAGATCCGTGAAATCTACACAGACCCTCCATTTTCCGTTCTTTTTCTTAACCACTACGGGGTTCGCAAGCCAGTCGGGGTACTTGACCTCTCTGATCGATCCGATTTTTAATAACCGATCGACCTCATCATTGACGGCTTTGGCCCGCTCAGGGCCTAGTTTTCGACGCTTTTATCTTACCGGTTTGAAGGTTGGGTCGACATTCAGCTCGTGGCTGGTTACGTCGATGTTGATCCCTTTCATGTCTGCTGAAGACCAGGCGAAGGAGTCGACATTCTGTTTGAGAAAAGAGACCAGTTCATTTTTAACTGGCTCTGATAGGTCGATTCCGATGCCAACGAGTCTTTCGGGATGAGCGTCGTCTATGCAGACCTGAGTCGTGAGGTCCTTTGGGTCTGCATGGTGGCGAGCTCCTCATCTTTCTATAATTGCTACGCAGGGGATTTCTCGATCTGCTTATATCCGTTCATGTAGCAATGACGGGAAATCTTTTGACTTCCGTAAATGGTTTTGATCCCTTTGAGAGAGGGGAATTTTACGCATTGGTGGTAGGTCGATGGTAGCGCTTTCATGTCGTATATCCATGGTCGACCTAGGATCGCGTTATAGGGAGCTGGCCGATCTACTATGACGAACTCCGTCATTCTTCGAACTCCTCCAGCGGTTACTGGGGCGAAGACAGAGCCCATCGAGTACGTCGTTTCACCAGCGAAACCTACTATTGGTGTCTTTTCTTCCACGATCTCGGAGTCGTTGAAGTCCATCTTTTTGAACGCGTTGTAAAAGAGGACATCTACCGAACTTCCTGTGTCAATCATTATCCTTGAGAGTTTGACATCTCCCACTACTAGACAAACGAGGAGGGCGTCGTCGTGTGGTTTGTCGAGATTACTTTTCTCGCTTTCGTAGAAAATGATTTCGTGGTCTGGATCCAACATTGGGGTTTTCCCCCCTCTGTCGGTCTCGACTCTTTTTTGAAGGGCTTTGATCGAATTGACCGAGTCGCGGCAAAGCTTGGAGCCACCGAAGATGAAGTCGATTCGTTTAGGGGGTATAGCCCGTACACCCCCCCCCCCCCCCCCCCCCCCCCCCGCAGAGACGAGGGAGATTGATTCTCGAGCGTAAACTTTTAGCGGGAGCCGGAGGCGGAGATAGTGCCGAACCTCCCGGAGTGCCGCTCAGGTTGAGCTCGCCGAGGATGAACTCGACTCGCTTTCGCGACCCTTGAGGGAGCATTTCGGGGGATTCTGGCTCCTTTGACCGTTCTCGTTTGTTCTGAGAAGGTTTTTTGAAGTTCGACTCCTTGGTCTGTTTGTTTTCCTTTTTGTCGGGCAGAGTTTCCTCCTCGACTTCGGAGTCTTGTTTGCTTTCGGACTCTCGTTTTTTAGCCTCTGCTTTAGCTCGAGTATAGCAATCTTCGGTCGAGTGTCCTCTTTTATTGTGGAAATCACAGAATTTTTCCTTGTCAAACTCGAATTTCTTCGAGCTCTTTGGGCTCTTGACCGCGTTGACGTTCCCTGATTTACGGGAATCCTTTTTCGAGTTCGAATTCTGCGAGCCCGACGGGTTCTTTTCTTTTCGATGTTTTTCTCTGAGGGTCGTGGTTTCGTCCTCGAGGCGAGCAAAGGCCGATGCGCGATGGAGGGCGTCATCGAGCGTTTGAGTTTTGCGGACTGTTATTTCCTCGCGGAATCTGGTTGAGTACCATAGTCCTCGTCTTAATGCTTCTATGGCTACCTCGTCTCGTGGGTTCGCGATTTTGGATTTTATTTCCTTAACTCGGTCGATGTACGAGCGAAGTGTTTCGTCAGGTTTTTGAGAGACGCCAAATAGGGCTGCCTCAGTAGTCTTTTCCTCGATGAAGACGGAGTATTGTTTGAGGAAAGCCGTCATGAACTGGGTGAAGTTGTCAATGGACTTTTCTTCCAGTCCGGCAAACCATTCTAGGGCGGAGCCCGATAGGTTTTCCGCGAATAGCCTGCAGAAGGCCGGCTCTCTCTCCTCATCGGTAAGGTACACCTTTGCCATCGCTAGTCGGAATGCCCTGATGTGGGCTTTCGGGTCTGATTTCCCAGAGAATTCTGGAAACTTAGTTTTCTTGATTTCTCGGATCCTTGCAAACGCGATCCGATCTGTGAACGGCGTTTGTTGCGTTTCTTCGATCACTCGATCGATGTCAGGAGCCGCGCTCGTTGCCATGTGAACTTTCGAGCTCAGACTGTTGAACTGGGCCTTAGCCTGCTCGATGTATTGTCTAAGCATATCGTGTTCATCGCCCTCTGCGGGTGTGAACTGGGCTTGTGCCTGACCTGACGTTTGTTCCGGAAAAATGGGGTCGAGGAGATCGATCGGTGGGACCGACCTTATCTGGTCGATCTGGGGCGTTCGGAACTGTACCGTGTTTGATCCGTTAAGGAATCCCGAGCTCGAGGCGAAGGCGGAGCCCCCTAGTTGCCTCGGTCGGATATTAGAGTTATTCGGGAAAGGTGGTGGCCCGGGTAATGGTCGATTTCTTGATCCGGTTGGATCTGTGACCATTGAACTCTAACTGAATGGGGTCGGTATCGCGATAGGTCATTGTAGGGCGGAAGCCGCTATTTGACGTATTATCGAAATTTCCCAACGCTCCCGGAGGAGTTACTACCTGGGAGAAGTCCAAGCGGGTACGCGGTGGAGGACTTATGGGAGTTCGCGTTAGTCTACCCCCTTGGTTTTGGCTGGCAAGCTCTTCGAGACGGGCGTTAAGGCGCCGTTTGTTCATCGAGCTGCACGGCCAGGGAACGGTTTGCGATCTCTTGGGCCCTTGCGCTTGCCTCGATATTTCTCGTTCGATCTACCAATAGGCTGAGCATCGAACGGATCTCGGCAAGATCGTTTGGCCCTTGTCTCTGTGGAGCAGAAGGTAGTGGCGAATTATGTCTGGTTATTCCAGATCCACCTCCTGGGGCGGATATCGAATTGTTTCTCATCCACACCCAGTTTCTGCTCGGATCATTAGTTCCTGACAAAACGTTTGTCGGAGTCTGGCTCGTCGCGATTGTTTGAGCGACAGAGCCGGCTGGTGCCGAGGTCGTGGAGACTGAGGCGGAGCTCGTCAACACGCCGTCGGTCTGACCCATGTTCCTTACCCCGGTGGTGCTCTGAGGAACGTTGTCGACCGTTTGAGGGAGGTCAACTGGTGGTGTGGCGCTGGGAGAGCCAGTTTGGTCGGGATTCATCTCGATCTATCGGATCTAGGATCTGATTCTTAAGATAGGAAAAGCTATAGATAGTCCCCACAGTCGGCGCCAAATGTGAGATCCGGGATTCACACTAAGAATTTGTATTCATGGATTTGGACTTTAGGATATAGAAATGGTATAGTTTCCTATGAATCAAAGACTTTATTGAGATTGATCATCGAGATAGAACAAACACAATCGAAAAGAGAGTACAAAGTATGAAATCGAGCTATCTAGTCGAAGTGTTCTTAGCCAGGGTTGGAATATCTCGAATGAATCACCACTTCTTCTTTAAATAGTCTCGACTTTGATCTTTTGGTCCCGATATTTCGGCCTCGCCGTCGTAACGATCTCCGAGATTTGTGTGGATCAGTTGAACTGGCGAAGACTGAGTTGCTCTATCTCCACGTCAACTTCTGCCGAGCTCGAGCTCAATTGTCTCCGGCTTCGGCATCGTTCGGGCCTTGTCAGGGCGTTTATTCGCTTGGGCCCAACAAAGGAGTCGGCTCTCCTCTTTGTCTTTGATTCTGGAACGGGCTTGTAATTACGGGCCTTTGTATTGTCTGTTAATCGGCCGGATTTCATAGAGGGAAATCCAGTACCAACAAGATCCTAAGAAAAACACCAAAAATTAATAAGAAAACACTAAAACCTAACAGTGGGTTGCCTCCCACTCAGCGCTTGTTTTAAGTCATTAGCTTGACTTATTGGAAGAGATCAGATTCATGGGGGTTTCAACAGAGACTTGGAATGTCTCTGTGAATGTCTCTTCATCCAAGGTGGTGTGTAAGCAGTATCAGCATTAGATCGTCCAAGGAACGTAGGAAAAGATCCAGGGCGGGAGCGAAGCTTGGGTGGCATTCTGTGTTTTCCTGCATTCGAAGCTGATTGCTCAGGAGGTTTAAGTTTAAAATCTGTATACATGTGCTTTGGTGGAGATCTGATGTTCGGAGCTTTCTGCTTATGAGCAGTTGCAGGGTCTGAAGATGTTAGAGTAGATTCCTGAGGAACCACCATCTTCTTTTCTCCACTATCAGACGATGTAGTTCCACCAATCTGAACTTCATCTTTCAAATGACCATCAGTGTAAATCATCTTCTTTGCATATCCCAACACACAAGGATGAACTCGCGAAGCTTCAGCTGGTGGAGTTTCATTCATCTCCTTATCCACCACTACCATGCTCTTGACTACATTCTGCTCATGTTTAGACCTTTTAGGAACTCTTGGGATTGGTATTGGAAGTTTGTAGACCCGTTCCTTAACAATTCCACGAGAAATAAGTGAGGCTGATTCTTCACGGTCTGCAACGATCGACGCACTTGGTGCAACGATCGATGTAAGTAGTTCATCTCAACTTCCAGCTTCAGTCTCGGGTTTTTCAGCTTCTCTCGCTAGTTCAGCAGTCTCAAACTCAAATTTCTCTCCTTGGCTTGGTCGATTATCACTTTGAACTGTCCAAGCTCTGATGTGGGTGTCCATGACACTACAAGGGTGTCGATCGACACTGATGGATTTTACCAAAAGATCCATGTCAATCTCAGTTGAGTCTGGTCCGTCGAAACTCTCAAACTCAAAGATTTCAATCTCGGATTCTTCTGTGTTTTCCACGATTTCCATAGCCTTAACTTCAAGATATGATTTCTGATCTAGCCTATGTTCATCTTGAACTGAGATAGCCTTGACATAAGTATGCTGGGCATTCTTCCTTTTGACAGAACTTGATATTTGATCCACTTGTGTATCCAGCAGCCTAATATGAGTGTTCAAAGACTCAAACTTCCCATTCAAATTAGTGTACAAGGCATCAAGCTTCGAGTTGGAAGACGCAATGGTATGTTGTTGTACCTCAAGAAACTGCTCCATCATGGCTTCCAATCTGCTCTTATGTGTAGGTGCACGGGGTGCTTGGTGAGATGGATAACCATAATCCCTCGATCTCGGAGCATAACTAGAACCTTGTCTCTGCTGATTTCCAAATGCATGTCCATGATAATCAGCTATAGCTATATAATTCATACCTGCAAACTCTTCAGCTTCTGCATCAGCTCGGATTTGTCCCTTCCAAAGTAAGATGTTGTGGATATAATCAATCTTGTCTCTCATCTCAGCTATCTTCCCAACCAATGCGTATGGTATGATGGGGTTTCCTTCCCCATCCAGTTTCTGACCCTTCACGTTGCATATATGACCCTTTTGGTTTTGTAAAATGCCGTTCTCGCCGCGAATCAGAATCACAGGTTCCATAGAGAGAAACCTGTTAGGCGCTCAAGCTCTCGGTATCACTGGTTTCGCTTTGTGTCGATCGATGCAGGAACAGCATCGATCGATGCAGCTGCGAAACGATGTAGATCGACCCACAGGACCGTGTCGATCGATGCAGTGCGATTCCTACAACACCAAAGAAACAAGAACGTGAGTAAACTAGAAAAATAAAAAAATGCTTAGACTAAATCCTAATACTGAATATATCGGCGAACTCAAAGAGTCCCCGACAACGGCGCCAAAAACTTGATAGGTCAAGAATTATCCCTATTCTAACTGCAAGTGCACAATGATGCAAATGTAGTACTTAGGGTATCGAATCCACAAGGACTCCGGTCACACGATAGATTATGAGTAATTTGGATTAAGCTAAGCGAAGCAGATGGTAAAGCAGTAAACAAAATAGCAAGTAATCAGATCAAGCGAGGCGGTTGTAAGAAAATAACGAAGGCGTTAGGTTTCGGGAAGTTCTCAGGAAATCAGGAAATCAGATAACAGATAATCAGATTCAATCTATAGCGTTCTTGAACTAGAATCACGAAGGTAAAACTAACCAGCTTTCGCTGCGATAATTATCTATGTCTAACAACCTAACAAGCCAACTTTCATGGCGAATCCTAGAGTTCTAAACATGCATTAATTCCAAGTTCGTTTGTTCACAACTTCTCTAAACCAAATTTCTTTGCGAATAGATAAGTTTCTCACCTAAATCAGATCTAGTTAATTAACCAACCGTCGTTGTGTAAATCAACCTAAAATCAATAATCTAAATGGCCAGTTCAGATCAAGCATTACGACAGATTAGACGAAGAACTAGATGATGAATCTTAAAAAATCAGTTAATCTAACATTCCTTCAAATCCCTAATGAGAATCCCTAACCTAACAAGAGATCTACTCAGACATAGCAATCATAACAGAAAACATAGTCAAAATATATATCATAAAGTAATCTAAGAAATAAGAACAGGGGTTCGAAATCAAGTCTCTTTCGAGAACAAAACCAGCCCCTAAAACTCTATGAAACTCTCAGCTCAAAGTATGAAAGCGTAATCTAACAAGTGGTTGTAAAACCTAATTATAAAGCCTAATCACGTTTTGGGGCATCTTTGTAAATATCAGGAACTTATGGGTTTTAGTGCAATATCCACATTATTCATTAACTCTCGCGAGAATGTCTGGTCATGCTATGCATCGATCGTTGCCACAGGTGTGTCGATCGATGCAGATCTCTGTTTCCGACAGTGAACTATACTCTCTCGGCCAAACACTCCAAAATGCTCCAGAAAGCTCCATAATCTCCAATTCCGCTCCAAACGTGCATGTACCTAATAAACACCTGAAAAGACTCTAAAACATAATAATAGACTCGATAAATAAGACATAGACCATGGTTAAAAGCCCTAAGTTCCATGGTATGTCACACGGCTAGGACACCGTTCTCCGTCCATCGATACGCGGTGACTCAAGTTACCCCCGGCAACCCAAGCTTCCATGCGATTCGGCCCTAGGACATGACCCCATATTCTCCGAATCACACACCTATCGGCGTCACTCAGTAGATTAACACCATAATCAGCACCACTGCCCGAAGGCACGTGTCCGATCAGGTAACTACCCGAGGATCCAATCGGGTCGGAAGTACCAGAACGTTTCCAAACACCTAGACTTGCGGGATCTAACACACCCTAGAGTCCTAGTGCAGAAAAGTAAACACGCAGACTCGCTCGGACTCTAGCAAATATTCTCAAGCAATAATCAATAACAATCTCAACATCACGTCCCGCAAGTCTACACACACACACACACACACCAACACCACTGCTCTGACTCGACTCCACACCGAGTCAGACGCCACGACTTAACCGGTCCCGTGACCAATTTAAGTAACCACAAGGATCGCTCGGCCCAAACCGAGACTATCTAACAGGCCTGCACAGAAAGCTCAACGGCAATAACCACACAACCACACAATAACATCATCACCACCCAATCATGCTTATTAGGGTTTCTAGAGTCTTTTTAACCAATTTACGTCCGCTACCTTGGATTAGCGAATTGCTAATCCGTAGACGGCCCACATCTCATTAACGTCCGCTACTTTGGAATAGCGAATTGCTAATTCGTAGACGGCCCACATCTCATTAACGTCCACTACTTTGGAATAGCGGATTGCTAATCCGTAGACGGCACACCTATCACAACACTTTTCCTTTTTCTTACTTTTCCAAGTATCTTTTATTAAATTCCCGATCCGTCGGTTTAGAGCTAGTAGCTTACTAAACTCCCCGACGTCTCATCTTTCCTTTACTTAATTCATTTACTTTTCTTTAACCTTCAATGAATCGACTCTTGATACCGTTTCATACGCTATACATTTGTTAGGTTTAATCCCGTCTTTTAATTCCGTCTTACTTCCCGTATATACGTACATTCGGTATCGTTCTTTCATACATATATATGCATATACAGCCATATCCCACCACAGCTATATGAATGCACCAATCAACGTTACTAGCAACCTAGCTGCACACAACATGTTTAGTTCGTTTAATGTTATAATCTTAGCATGCGTCTTCAACCCTAACCAATTTACCGATATTCAGTCACTTTAGTCATCAAACATCAATTAGTCTCAACTCGGGTATGCAATTACTTAATTCTACGGTTTCTCATTTCCCGTTCTATATGCTCCATCTACGATGTTTGAGCCGACTCACCGTGATTGGTCGGAATGAACGACACGGATGCGGATACGATTCCCCAAGACCCCGAACTAAACATGAACCTCCCAAACACCCGAATACAAACTCTGAGGCTTCCCGAACACCCGTATACAAACCGCAAATGCAAAACCGGTTGGAGTAAACGCATTGACCGGCGTTGACCACGGCGTTGACCATTGACTTTGACCGTTGAATTTGACCAATCTTGAACCGGTTGACCACTCTGAACCAATTGAACCACTTCAATCGAACCAAACCAACTGAACCAGTCTAAATTGAACCGGTTAGGTTAAACCGGTTTTGAGTAAACCGTTGACCGGGTTGACCGGTTAACCTAAACCGACTCAAATCAAACTAAACCAAACTCAATTCAATCCCAACCCAATGCTAAACCAACACCAGTGAACCGGCGGAGGAGAGAGACGACTGAGGAAGAATTCCGGCGACTTCTCCGGCGTTGATCGGTGGTGGTCCGTCGTTGACCGGCTGGTTCTGAAGGAATTTCTAGCAGATCCTAATCCAATTAGGCAATCCTGGTCTGAATTCCAAGCCTAGGATCTAAGGTTCATATTATTGAATCTATGGGATCTCAGATTTACCTGGTAATTGGCAGCGGAAAGTTTGCAGATAATCGAGATCACGAAGCACCTCAAACGCTGTGCCTCTACTGGTATCCACACGCACACAAACTGAACAGCAGGGATGCTAGTGCCTATCGAGATCGAATCTCCTCAGAGGTTTCCTTTTTTAGTTCTGGTGGCTGTGAATTAGGTTAGGTTGTGTGTAAAAATCGACCATATATCTTATATATGTTGACTTATACCACGACCCGAATAACCAACGATTAAACCGAAGTTAATCTGGTCATTCGCGATCTGTGTCGATCGATGCACATGTTGCAACGATCGACACTGCCTCAGAAACTCGATATTGAATGCATATCAAATATGCATTCACCAGATCATTACATTAATGATCAACCTCATCTTCTATGTCCAGTTTGCTTAGGTGTGTGACCCTGTAGGATCATACAACACTAGCAATGAGTTCTAAACTCATTGATCATAAGTGGCTTCTAGCAAAGCATTATGACTTCCTGTGTCATATGATTGTCTCATCTCGACAATACGACTTTCACTTAAGAGCAAGTACAATAGATTTCAGGACATTCCCAACAATCTCCCACTTGTACTGGAATCATCTATTCCCATAATCCCTTCGTCACTATATCTCGATCTGGCATAAGGCAAGATCTGTGTCACCCTTATTTAGCCAAGATCATGTTCATCGAAATCCGATTTATACTGACAAGACAAACGACTGACAATCACCTCGTTTGAGTGTGGCCACACATTTCTCAGTATCAAATCTTCGATGGGCCCTGAGATATTTATCTCCTGTTATATAGGAGGGACAAATCCCATCTTGTTCCATCCCTGTTTCTTCACACACTTCATGATACGCCCAATCAATGCCTTTATAGTCACCAGTTATGGCTGACGTTTGACAGGGTTAAAGCGGACCAATTCATATGTAAGAAAACATGATGAACTCAGGTCTAAGGACTATACTCTATAGTCGTAATGAAAACTCTCATGACACTTATATAACTATCTCGTAGAGTTCTCATCAGTGGGTCATGTCCGATCCTGTGTTCTCCAACACATGTCTATGTGATTGACTTTAATACTCTTATTAATGACTCCATGAAACTTAGTCATCAGTCACCTCACATACTAGTCTCACGTGGTTGTTAATGTCCCACTTTAACAACCTTGACTAGGGACCAACATAATTTATGTCATTTATTATCTATAGGGTTTCATGATCAAGTCACATACTTGATGACCTATAAAATGTCATAAATTACTTTGGGACTATTATTTAATAACCATTATTAAATAATACAGATGTCAGATTTCAATAACATAATCAAATTATGTTTATACGAACATCATATCATAACTAAAATTAACAATAACCACTCCCACTAAAATTAAGATCACATCTTAAAACATCTAATGCCTTTAGCAGTAGTTTGATCCTCATTAGCTCTTTCTCAGCATGTGTCGAAAGACACTGCGTCTTGCTAAGAGTAATACCAAGAGTCATTTGCACGAGGCCCCTCTTGGAACCCTGCATATTGGACCTGTGCAAGACCTTATCACCATAAGTATCTTGACACAATCCAATTAGCTTATCGAATCTATCTCTATAGATTCTTATTCCAAGAATGTATACGGTTTCTCCCATATTTCTTATCGAAAAACAACTTTCGAGTCAAGTCTTAACATACTGAAACAACGGAACTTCATTTCTGAGAAGTAGTATGTTATCAACATACAGTACTAGAAATGCAATTGCGCTCCCACTAGTCCTCTTGTAAACACACGGTTCCTCTTCGTTCCTGACGAAGTCAAACACTTTGACTGCTTCATCAAAACGAAGATTCCAACTCCAAGATGCTTGCTTATCTTCCTAGCTTCATTAGGATCAATGAAAAACTTCAGGTTGTGTCATGTACACGTCCTTTTCCAGAATTCCATTAAGGAAAACTGTTTTCACATCCATCTGTAGTCATCATAATGAGTGGCGGTTGCTAGGAGAATCCGAATGGACATAAGCACGGTGTCTGGGATTAGGTTTCTTCACAGTTAATACCATGAATTTACTTGAAACCTTTTTTCCACCAACCTAGCTTTGTACATCTGAATATAACCATCCATGTCAACTTTTCTTCTTGAAAATCCATTTACTCACAATGGCTTCTACACCATCGGGTAAATCAACCCAAGTCATACTTGGTTCTGTGACATGGATCCCATTTCGGATTCAGCGGCTTTCAGCCATTTTCGGAGTCAAGGCCCATCATTGCTTCTTCAAAATTCGCAGGCCCGTCACTTTCAATGATCAGTAGATCACGGCAATTGGTTACGAGAAATCTACATTTCTCGGGTTCGTGACGGATCCTTTCGGATCTGCGGGCTTCTGTTTTCTGTAAAAGTCACGCACACATATCTCATATGTATACTTTTACCACGACCTAATTAACCAAGATTCAAACTGTAGTTAATTAAATCATAAACCAAAATCAATATTTTAGTTCACGGTCTGTGTCGATCGATGCAACTTTTGTGTCGATCGACACTTCTTCAGAAACTCGCCATTTAAATGTATATTGAATATACATTCACCAGATCCTTTATAAACTTTAGGCATCATAGGTGCAGGTTCTACAACTCTTTGTAGATCCAAATGTTGCTCTTCCTCATCAGGTTGAGCAGTCTCCTGTGATTTTTCGAATTTCTTCGAGTTTGTACTTTACTCCCACTTTTCTTCTTGGAAAGAAAATCTTTCTCAAGAAAACATGGTCCGAGCAACAAATAGTTTGTTCTCGAACTGGTTGTAAAAGCATCATGCCTTGGTTTTGTTAGGACAACCAATGAAGTAGCACTTACCGGATTTGGGTGTGAGCTTATCAGAGATTAAACGTTTTATATAAGCCTCACAACTCCAAATCTTCACGAGATACAAATCAGGAATATTTACAGTCCACATCTCATGTGGTGTCTCTGTAACTGATTTTGATGGAAACCTATTTAGTGTAAACGCAGACGATTCTAGAGCGTATTCTTAGAAGGATAATGGAAGATCTAAGTGACTCATCATTGATCGAACCATATCTAATAAAGTCCGATTCAGAAGGATTGAATTGTGAAACACTTTCACAATCTCTCAGATGATCACTAAATTCTTGACTTAAGTATTCACCTCCATGATCTCATCGTAAAAGTTTTAATACCTTTGCCAAATTGATTCTGTACTTCTTTTGGAACTCTTTGAACCTTTCAAAGATTCTAACTTATGTCTTATAAATAAGACATAACCGTACCTACTGAAAATATCAGTAAAGGTAATGAAGTACTGAAACTTTCCTCTAGCACTAGTGCTCATTGGCCCATAAAGCCCAATAAGCCTCTGGCCCTTTCATTTTGTTCGTTCGCAACCTGTATCGACCGACGCACCGTTTGTGTCGATCGACACTACCTTTGTTGAAAGGGGCCTTCGTTATTTTACCCAATAAACAAGATTCACTTTACTCATTATGATTCATAATCAGATGAGCCCAAAAGTCCATCACTATGGAGCTTCTGAATCTGTTTCTCATTTATGTGGCCCAAAACGACAATGCCAGAGAGAAGTTTGATTCGTATCATTTGACTTGAATCTCTTGTTGCTAATGTTATAGTTAGGCACGTTTTGGTTTAGAACATAAAGTCCATTCTCTAATGGATTGCTACTATAAAATATATCATTGTAATCAAACGAATAACACTTATTCTTAATTTGAAAACTGATATCCTTCCATATCCAAACAAGGAATAGAATTAATCTTTCTGCTCATAGCAGGTACATAGTAGCAGTTTTAAGTTCAAAACATGCCATAAAAGAAAACAAATGAAATACTCCTACGGCTAATGCAGCAACTCTTGCTCCATTTCCACGCATAGTTCACTTGTCCTTTCTGCACAGTCCTACTTTTGCTCAGGCCCTGCACATTTTCACAAAATATGAGTACCACAGCTGGTATCAAATACCCAATAAGTAAGACTATAAGAAGTAACATTTACTTCTATAACATAATACCTGAAGAAGAAGTCTCGTATGTCTTCTTCAGCTTCTCATAATCTTCCAAGAATTTATTGCAGTTTCTTTTCAAATGCCCATAACCATTACAATAACGGCACTTAACATCTTCAGAAGGACTGGTTTTAACCTTCGGAGCATGGCCAGACTCGCTTGGATTCACAATCGAGCTCGTCTTGCCATCACCTTTGTTCTTACCAAGTTTCTTAAACTTTTTACCCTTTTGTACCATAAGGACATTTGGGGTGTCCTTCTTGATGTTAGGTTCAGCAGTCTTAAGCATCCCATGCAATTCAGTCAACGTCTTCGTCAAGTTGTTCATGTTATAGTTCATAACAAATTGATCATAGCTTGACGGCAGTGACTGCAGAATGATGTCAGTAGCCAACTCTTGGCTAATGGGACAATCCAGTTTCCCCAGGTCATCAATATAACCCATCATCTTAATGACATGAGGACTAACTGGTTCGCCATTTGGTAGCTTGCACTCAATCGGAGATCTTACCGTCTGGTATCTCTGAGTTCGTGCCTGCTCCTGAAACATACTTTTCAGGCCAGTGATCATCTCTTTTGGCGACTCCACGTACTCATATTGCTTCTGCAATTCCGAGTTCATGGTAGCCAACATGAGACAACTCACATCCACCACATCATTAGAATGCTTATCCCAAGCATCCTTATCTGACTGCCAGGCATTGGCTCGGTACTTCTTGGGGAGAACTTTCTCAAGGACATAGTCCTTTTTCTCCTGTTTGAGAATAATTCTCAAGTTCCGATACCATTCAAGAAAGTTGGATCCATTTAACTTGTCCTTCTCAAGGACGGATCGCAGGGAGAAATTGTTACGATGGTTTGTGCTAGACATAGCTGAAAAACAAGGGAGGTTTAGTTATGATGTTCAAGAAATGAGAAGTCTTAACAATTAAGAAAACTCGCATTATATTCAAACAATGTTTCCTCAGATGAATATAATGATCCAAGACCCATACTTCACTAAACTTGAGCGAGCCACTGGCTATCACCCAAATTTTAGCTATCTAGGTAGCAACAATTTTGCTAGTTATATCCAATATAACTCTTGGTTGTGGATTGACATCTCATGTCCAATCCACCTGATGTCTCTGAGCCCAAAACGATTTTGATGACCCAGTCAAGTAAACCAATCTCTTAAGTCTTGTAATTGTTGATACCTTGCACTGCAAGCCTATCAACACGATTACCTCCTGCCTTACTCATGTAATTGTGGACATATCGCACTGCAAGTCTATCGCACAATGAAACGAGTCTTGACAGTTGACAAGATTGAAAAGACATCAAGTATCACTTGATATTTGATTGAGGAACAGAATCATTTAAAACGTTCAGTTTTATTATGTTTTAATTCTTCTAATTAAATGATTTGTCTTGGTTTGGTTATGTGGTTTTAGGTTCCATATCCTAAACCATCGAATCTGGTGTCGACCGACACTACTTTAGTGTCGATCGATGCAGATTAACCAAAACCAATCTGCGATAACCGATCAATCCAATTGATCCGGTTTTGAGTACCGGTCGGTGTCGATCGATTCTACATTAGCATCGGTCAATACCAACCTAATCAAAACAATCGCAATTAAACCATTCACAGTGTTCAACCATCATTAACCAAGCTCGATAACCGGTCCAATCCAATTGAACCGATTCATCAATCTCGCGAGGTTTGTGTCGACCGACACAACTCTTGTGTCGATCGACACTAGGCGAAACATAGGTTTTATTCGGGTTTTCGCCCTGTGTCGATCGATGCCGGATTGGCATCGATCGACACCATGCGGAAAAAAACCCTAAAAAGTTTTTCGAACAAAACCCTAAACTAGGTTACTTTGATCAAAACGAGTTTTAGCATGCTTGTATCAATCATACAGAGATCCATATTCAACCAATCTAATCAACATGCTACAGATTCAATGGAACCCTAAAGCTCTGATACCACTGAAGGAATTTCTAGCAGATCCTAATCCAATTAGGCAATCCTGGTCTGAATTCCAAGCCTAGGATCTAAGGTTCATATAATTGAATCAATGGGATCTCAGATTTACCTGGTAATTGGCAGCGGAAAGTTTGCAGATAATCGAGATCACGAAGCACCTCAAACGCTGTGCCTCTACTGGTATCCACACGCACACAAACTGAACAGCAGGGATGCTAGTGCCTATCGAGATCGAATCTCCTCAGAGGTTTCCTTTTTTAGTTCTGGTGGCTGTGAATTAGGTTAGGTTGTGTGTAAAAATCGACCATATATCTTATATATGTTGACTTATACCACGACCCGAATAACCAACGATTAAACCGAAGTTAATCTGGTCATTCGCGATCTGTGTCGATCGATGCACATGTTGCAACGATCGACACTGCCTCAGAAACTCGATATTGAATGCATATCAAATTTGTATTCACCAGATCATTACATTAATGATCAACCTCATCTTCTATGTCCAGTTTGCTTAGGTGTGTGACCATGTAGGATCATACAACACTAGCAATGAGTTCTAAACTCATTGATCATAAGTGGCTTCTAGCAAAGCATTATGACTTCCTAGTGTCATATGATTGTCTCATCTCGACAATACGACTTTCACTTAAGAGCAAGTACAATAGATTTCAGGACATTCCCAACAGGTTCACCTCTTTTTCGGCGGCTCAGGACCCGATCTACATATCAAACTGATCGGAAAGAGGAGATCTATGCATCTATGGTTTCAAAACGTCCAGATCTGATGAAGGATGAGAGAGATACACCCAAACCCTAACCGCGGCAACTCTCCGGACAGTTTCCGGCAAGCTCTGAAGATGGCGGTCCTGGCTGGCTGGCTGACGGTTGTAGAGGAGGAGGAGAGGAAGCTACTGGACTTTGCAGAAGTGGATTAGGGTTTATATTGAGAGAGATATGGTGTTTTTAGTGATAGAATGTCTTATGAACACACAAGAACACTTTGAATGTTCTTGAGGTTCTATGAAGATTCATATGAATTTTCTGGGTTTCTTGCAAGAATATAGAGAGAAAGTAGAGCTTCTGGTCGTGAGTTGTGTTGAGAGAGAGAGAGATACACCAAAAATGAGTTTTTGTCTAAGAGAAATGATTCTTTACACCAAAAATCTCATGTGATGACTCATCCATAAGAGGTGGAGCCTTCAGGAGTGTCACACTTGCCTCTGCAGCTTCTTCTTATCCACAAGAATCAGCCCAAAACCGGCCCAATACCTTTCTAAACCCATCTTGCAATTTCTTCTCGGTTTCCTCGGTTTCACGATCATTGTTTTAGAAAATCTTTCACTATTTCCATAAATCCCAAAACTTCCAAAATCTGATTCTCCCTGATTTAGATGAATTTAGCAACTTGAATCACCTCATTTGGAGTTTCCTAGCTCCAGTTATGAATTTCCGAAGTTTTTTCGGTTTAGTCGGTTTTCCACCCGACAAGCCGAAAAAACCCGTTTCTGTTCCGTTTCTTCCAGTTTTAGTCTTGTAAAGGTTCTTTATGTTATAAAATGAGAACATTTGGTCCGTCTCGACTTCCGTTTCGAACTTTGGTAAAATTACCATTTTTCCCCTGGGTTTGGCAAAATTACAATTTTGCCCCTGTTGGCTTTTCTTCTGCCCGTTGACCGTATTTTTGAAAACAGGGTATTACAGCGTTGATCCTAGACCACTGACACCCAAGACTCTTGAACACCGCTCAGATTAACCAAGGGCTCTGATACCACTTGTTAAGGTTGAGCTAATCTTTACGTCTTATGCAATTTGTTCAATTCAATTATTTGTCTTCGATTGATGTTTGATTGCGATTTGATCTAAAGAACTTGAAAAGAAATGAGCCACGGTTTTTGTAACCCAGACTTCAACATTGTGGCTACATCTCTGGGGAGAGAGCAAAACTCTCATGCTTACACTATATAATCAAAACTGATTATACAGTCTTTAACTTCTTCCTCTTCTTCACAGGTACATGAAGAACAAGCTCTCGGATGAAACATATAAGACTGTGCCAGCATAATCTAGCAAGAACCTCTCAAGATCCTCTCGCAAACGTCACCACCGCGTTCGCCGAGCTCGTCGCTGAAGATCGCCGAATAAGCAATAACGAAGACCCTGACTTTCTTCTCTGCAACTCTCTCTGTATCTCCTTTGTTTTTTCATTACTCTGTGTTTCGCTTGTAATGACCTTATAACAGCTTTACGGATAATTTTGTAAACCACCATTAGACTCGAATTTGGGCTAATCGAGATTTTCGGTTTGCCCTAGGCATTTGGGCTGAACACTTCAGCTGTCCCAACTCTTTTTCTAAATTATCCAAAGACTGAGACGACACCGTTCCCAACATTGGGAACGAGATGAAACAAGTTTCAACTTCCACAGGAAACCAAACAGAGCATTTTTATTTTTTTATTTTTTAATAATATTTAGTATAATTAAAATCAACCCTAATGGGCATCGGAGGAATACAAATTCCGGTTAACCGGAGTCAAAAGTGCAGTGACAAAAAACACGGGTACAAATCAAGATGACAATAACAAACTAAAGCAGATCTGGGGTGGGTAGAAGGAAGAAGTCGAGCTCAAATCATCCCACACTCCAACGGATACCAAAGAAGAGGTGATGCCTTCGCCCTTCCTGGAGTATCCGTCTCCGATCCAAGCTCAGGCGAACGCAATTCCACATGAAATCCTTCTCCCAGAAGCGAGAATCTTCAATCTCACTGCCAACCCGATGACCATGACACCAACAAGGGGAAGTCGGCTCACGGAACACAAACCCTAAACCGTCTCTTCTTCTCGAGGAGACCTTACTCCACTGCCTTGTAAGGTAACTAGCTTCTCTGATTTATTAATGTCGAATGTACAAGGCATAAATAGCCTGATGAGTTACACAATATACGCTGAGCAATCCCTATAATTGAGGGTTGTTACAAACTATATTTACACGAGAATATACTTCATATATTTGAATGCTATCACCCTCCCACAGTCACATCGTCTGAAGGTCTGACGGTGAGGCTGGATCTAAATTGATTGTGTAGACTCGAAGGTAGTCCTTTGGTGAAGATGTCAGCGTACTGCAACGATGTTGGGACATGTAATACTTTAACCTCTCTGATGGCAACTTTGTCCCTGACAAAATGGATATCTAACTCAATGTGTTTGGTCCTCTGATGTTTGACCGGATTTGTTGCAAGATAGACTGATCCAATGTTTTCACAATATACAACTAATGCCTTGTGAATTGGTCGCTGGAGCTCAAGCAGAAGATTGCGTATCCAGGTCAGCTCAGTGACAGTGTTAGCAACGACTTTATACTCAGCTTCTGAGCTAGAGCGTGCTGGTGTTTGTTGACGTTTAGCGGACCACGAAATTAGATTTGGTCCTAGGAAGACACAGTAACCTGAGGTGGAGCGACGAGTGTCTGGACATCCAGCCCAGTCAGCATCCGAGTATGCTGTCAGTGTGCCTAGCTCGCCTTTTACCAATTGAATGCCATAGTGTACTGTACCTTTCAAATATCGAATGATGCGGTTTAAGGCATGAAGGTGAGGCAGTCTCGGTGTGTGCATGTAAAGGCAGATTTGGTGAACCGCGTAGGAGATATCCGGCCTTGTCAAGGTAAGGTATTGAAGCGCTCCGGCTATGCTTTTGTAGTAAGTCGGATTGTCAATTGCTGCTTCGTCGTCTATAGACAGCTTAGATTTTAGATCAACCGGAGTGGATATAGCTTTGCAGTCGACCATACCTGCACGAGTTATAATGTCCTCTACGTAAGTTGATTGTGTCAAGAATAGTCCTTTCTCGTTGAAATCAGCCTTAATGCCAAGAAAGTGTTTCAGTCTCCCTAAGTCCGTCATCGGAAATGCAGTACTGAGCTTCTGAATTATCCGCCGGAGCAGTGAATCTGAAGAAGCCGTAAGCAAGATATCATCGACATAAAGCAAAAGGTACGCACACTCGCGTCCCTTTCTGAAGATGAAAAGTGATGAGTCTGCTTTGCTCACAACAAAGCCCATAATTTTTAAGTAACCAGAGAACTTAGAATTCCATGCACGAGGCGCTTGTTTAAGCCCATAAATGGCTTTATTAAGCTTGCAGACGTATCCTGGATAGCGTTTGTCTACATATCCTGGTGGCTGATGCATAAATACAGTTTCTTGGAGATCTCCCTGCAAAAAATCATTTTGCACGTCTAATTGTCGCATCGGCCATTCCAAAGAGACTGCTATATTCAGAACACAGTGAATGGTAGCTGGTTTCACCACTGGACTGAATGTCTCGGTGAAATCAACACCTTCCATTTGATATTTTCCATTTGCGACCAGCCTGGCTTTGTGTCGAGACAAGACTCCATCTGCATTATACTTATGTTTAAAAAGCCACATAGAACGCACGACGTTAGTATTCTTTGGACGAGGAACCAAATCCCACGTCTTAGTCTTAATCATCGCACCAAATTCATCCTGCATTGCTGGAAACCATTTTGGATCAGATAAAGCGTAAAGATGAGATTTTGGTAGAGGTGATTTTGTGTTTGTCACGAGTGAGAGGATCTATTTCGGTTTGGCTATGCCCGATTTAGAGCGAGTATGAGCTGGAGAAGGAGCTCGAAAAAGTGAGTCTGGTCGTGAAGACCTTGTATTAATCCGAGCCCGAGTTGCAGGAGGCACACATGGTGGTGTAGGAGAATGAAAAGGAGCCTCGAGTACTGATCTTAGAATCGGTGAAGGTTCACTATCATCATCCAGAAAAGTATACGGTTTGCTTGAGGCAGAAGATTGAGCTACTGGAAAAATATCCTCCTCAAACACAACATGGCGTGAGATAATGATCCTCTTGGTTTTGAGGTCCATACATCTGTAGCCATTGTGCTGAGATGGATATCCGAGGAAAAGACATGGAACCGAACGAGGGGAAAGCTTTTTCAGGTTTGATGGTTGACATGGGGGAAGCATAAGCAACCGAAGACTCTTAGGTTGTCAAACTTCGGTTTCTTTTTGAACAAAAGTGTGTATGGAATCTGGTTTTGTACAGCTTTTGATGGATTTATATTGAGTATGTGAGCTGCTGCATGAAGAGCCTCCACCCAGAAAGAAGAGTGTAGGCGAGCTTGAAATAAAAGGGTTCTAATGACGTTATTAATTGTCTTGATCATCCTCTCTGATCTCCCATTTTGTTGAGAGGTATGAGGACAAGAAAAACGAACATTGATTCCATTTTGTGCAAAGTAATTTTGGAAAAGCTCATTGTTGAACTCTCCTCCATTATCACACTGGAAATTTTGGATATGTGAATGAAACTGAGTTTTGATAAGAGCAGAAAGATGAAGAAATTTAGAAAACACTTCACTTTTCCTCCTGATCGGATAAACCCATAGGTAATGCGAAAATTGATCAAGAAAAAGTACATAGTAGTGAATGCCACTAAGACTTGCGATCGGTGAAGTCCAAAGATCCGAGTGGATTATTTCGAACGGTTTTGTAACATGTGAAAGAGATGAAGCAAATGGTAATTTTATTGACTTTCCCAATCGGCATGGTTCACAAGGAAAATGAGCATTGTTCTTATTACATAGCGATAGATTTAAAGTAAAAACAGAGCCCAGAGAAGAGGAATTGAGATGTCCTAGTCTCTTGTGCCATAAAGCTGGAGTAGAAGCAAGAAGAGCTGTCGAAAACGAAGGTGACTTATTGAAGGAAGCTGGGATAGAGTAGAGGTCACCAAAGCTTTCACAGCGGAGAAGAACTTTCCGACTTTGAAGATCCTTCACAGTAAAACCAAAAGGATCAAAGTCAATAAAGCACCAATTATCCTTCGTGAACTGACGAACAAATACGAGATTTTTAACAATGTTTGGGGTGACAAGCACATTAGAAAGTGAGAAGGAACGAGATGGTGTATGGATTGAAGTGGAACCAACCGAGGAAACTGGTAAGGAAGATCCATTTCCAACAATAACAGATTGTCCGGTTTGATGTTTAAGAGTAGACGTGAGCATACCTGGATGTCCCGTGAGGTGAGCAGAGGCCTCTGAATCCATGAACCATTCCGCAGATGGCTCACTGAAGTTCTCCGATGTGTAAGCCTGATTGATGTTGGAGAACTCAATCATGTTAGCTTGCTGTGGTGGTCCTTGCTGTGGTTGAGCCTGCATCTGCCACTGTGGGTACGGCTGTGGCCAGTACGGAGACGGAGGTCCAGTCCAATACGGTGGTGTAGGCCACTGATTGCGATAATTATTGAAGGATTGAAACCCTCGACCGCCACGTCTCCCTCCACGTTTGTTTCCACAATAGTTCCCAGACTTGTTGTTGTTGTGTCGATTCTGGGATTGGCTCGAGTCACGCGAAGTAGTAGCAGTGAGAGCACTCTTGGAAGAGGAGTTATCAGAATGAGATGCAGTGGGAGCGGGATGATGTTTTTTCAGTCTTGTTTCCTCCCATAACAGCATCGATTTTGCAGAATCGAAGCTCGGGAAAGGCTCCTTATGCTTAATAACATTGATGATGTTATCGTATTTCTCATTGAGCCCGTTGATCAGGTACATCACCAAGGTCCGCTCGCTCACTTCGGCGTCGATGTTAGAGAGAAGATCAGCAGTCGACTTCATCTTCTGACAGTAGTCATGGATCGATAGGTCCCCGATTTCCATGGTGCGAAGTGTGTTATCTAAATCAATCGCACGGGCTTCCTTGTTGTTGCGGAATTGATTTTCCACACGAAGCCATATGTCCCGAGCAGTGCCTCCGGTTTTGAATGACGAACGAAAGAGAGGTGGAGCCATCGTTCCATAAAGCCAGAGTTTTACCAGGCCATCACGCTTCATCCAAGCATGATCATTAGCACCAGTCGGGACGAGAGAGCCGTCGAGATGTCCGGAGACATCGAACGCCATACAGTGCGTCGTAAGAAGCTCTCTCCACGCATCATAATTATGATTTTCAAGATCTAGAATCACAGGAATATGATGATTTATGTTCGTAACGCCAAAACAACGCTCAGACTGGTTGTTGTTTTGATTAGCCATTGCGATTAGAAGAGAAACCAGAGTGAAATGAATAAGAAAAAGGAAGAAGAGAATCGAAAGAAGAAGATGAAACAGGATCAAAAACCTAGAAAGCTTCTGATACCATGTAAGCTAACTAGCTTCTCTGATTTATTAATGTCGAATGTACAAGGCATAAATAGCCTGATCAGTTACACAATATACGCTGAGCAATCCCTGTAATTGAGGGCTGTTATAAACTATATTTACACAAGAATATACTTCATATATTTGAATGCTATCATGCCTAGCCTCACTCCATCAATCCTGTCAGAAGAAAAACCTGTCACTGCCACGTCGGAAAATAGGCGTGAAGAACCGCCATCCTCACGGGTCCGGGATGGCGAACAAATAGATCATCTCCCAACAAAGTGACGAAACCGAAGCAAAAAGAAGCACATCTCATATGTCTTCAGTGGCGTCCTCGAGATCTGCGCCAAATCACTCCACCATCCTCGAGCAGACCATCAGCCACAAAATCTCCGAGCATGGCGAGCTTTCGTTGTACCCCTCCCTTCGATTAGCCACCGCCGCCGCCGGAGAAGAGAGAGAGAATCTTCCGATTAACCACAAACGCTCCACCGTCGATTGAGCTCAGCCTCAGACACGAAACGAAAAGCAAAGGAGGCCCGCTAACGACTCTGTCATAACACCAGGACCGGAGCGAGCCTCAAAAACAGAGAGAACGAGGATGCGAAACTAGTCAAAAGTTGGGAGAGAAAGTTCGAGCACGAGTGGGGAAGACGCGCGTCGAACCAATCCTTCTTTTTTATTCCTTCAATACTACATAATATATAACCAATATAATATATATTTCTAACTTTATATTATAAACTCTAACTACAGTACTTGTTTGCATTCTTTTTTATTTTTTGATAAAGAACTTGATTGCTTTGTTGACAAAAGCTCTGTTTCGTTTATAAATATACTTTGTTATTAGGAGATATACACATCTTATGAATATCTTTAGTTTAACATTTATCAACTCCTAAGATAAAGGAAGATTTCCTATTCGATAGATCCTTTGTAATCATATATATATATATATATATCGAGCCTAGAGGTCTCATAATAAACATCAGATTCATTCCTATTAACTTGTCATGGTATCAGAGCATAAACGATCCAAAACAGAGACTCTCTTTTCGGTTATAATCAACCAAAGTTTTTAACCCTAATCCAAAACTATCCATGGCGATGGTTAATCCTACCTCAACTAAACACAAAACCATATCACCTTACGATCTGTCAACAAATGACAATCCTGCCGCCGTAATATCACAACCGCTTCTCAACGGATCAAATTACGACGAGTGGGCGTTAAACTTGCGTATAGCTTTAAGCTCACGTAAGAAATTCGGTTTCTTAGATGGATCAATTCAAAAACCAGCTGCCGACGATCAAAACTATGAAGATTGGATAGCGAATAATCACCTTCTAGTTGGATGGATCAAACTAACAATTGATTCCAAATTGCGATCATCAATTTCAACTAGAGAAATTTCAAAAGACTATTGGGATGTGATACGAAGACGATTCTCGTTAAAAAGCGGAGCTCGTTTTCAGCAACTCCGTAATGCATTAGCAACCTGCAAACAAGATGGATCGATCGTTGATGATTACTTCGGAAGATTGACCAAACTGTGGGACGGTATTGCGGATTGCACAACAACAAAATGTTGCTCCTGCGGAAAGTGTGAATGCGATCTCAATAGCGCACGGGATGCAGAGCTGGACAATCTTAAGGTCCATGATTTCTTGGCCGGTTTGGATGATGATGTACATGGGGCTATTCGGTCTCAGTTATGTGCTCAATCGCCATTACCGGATTTAGATACGGTGTATCAAACGGTGCTCCAAAACGAAAAAATCAAAACATCAACTACCAAAACCGATGTTATGAGTTTCGCATCACAAGTAACATCGAAGTCACAACCACGCTCACAACAACCAACGGACACATCACGCATAAACAAAGATCCGACAAGATACTGTACGGTTTGTGGGCGTAATGGGCATGAAGCCGCAGCTTGTTTCAAAGTGGTAGGCTATCCTGACTGGTAGGAGGATCGATCACGATCCAAACAAGAGGCCGGACGAGGTAGAGGACGTGGCCGTGGATCTCAACCTCGTGCCAACTTATCCCAAACCACAACAGCTAATAATGTTTCTACTCAAGCTCCGACATCATTAACAGAAGCCGATCGACAAGGCTTAAGTGGACTGACAGATGATCAATGGCGAACGGTTCAGCGATTATTCGGCACCAAACCAGCTCCTGAGCGTCTAAGTGGTAAGGTTGCTAATGACTTATGGATTTTGGATACAGGAGCTACTCATCATATGACTGGAGATAATCAGCTTCTTCATGATGTCCGAGCTATATCTCCTGTATCAGTATGATTACCTGCTGGAGAAGATGTCCTTGCATCTCAACAAGGAACAGTATATCCTACCGATCGACTTCAATTGTTGAATGTCTATCTTGTACCGGGATTTCACACAAATCTCATATCATTCGGCCAACTAGTCACTGACAATTATCTTGTTGGCCAGATTACTGATCGGTTGTTAATATTACAGGACCGCACTACGAGGACGCTGATTGGAGCGGGTGATCGTGAAGGAGAAGGACTTTATCGTTTCTGAGGGATTGAGACTATGGCTTCAAATCACACAAAAGTTCAGAAAGATTTAGCTTTATGGCACATGCGGTTAGGCCATCCATCATCTCGAGTTCTCGGAAACATCCCCGGTGTTCGTAATCTATCTTCCGAAAGTAGTGAGAGTTTTCATAAGAATTGTGATATTTGTTTTCGAGCTAAACAGACTCGACAGTGTTTTCCAGATTCAATTAATAATGCAAAAGAGATTTTTGAGTTAATTCACTGCGACTTGTGGGGACCTTATCGAACCACATCTTTCTGCGGATCACGCTATTTCTTAACTATTGTGGACGACTGTCCTCGAGCGGTTTGGTTATATCTTTTAACAGATAAAACGGCAGTATCCAAGACTCTCCGCAACTTTTTGGCTATGATCGAACGACAGTTCTCACGAAAGATCAAAACCATAAGGAGCGATAATGGCACTGAGTTTCTGGTCATGACGAAATATTTTCAAGAACAAGGTATTGTCCATGAAACATCATGTGTCTACACGCCCCAACAAAACGGACGTGTTGAGAGAAAGCATAGACATACCCTTGAAGTAGCTCGAGCATTACGTTTCCAAGGAAAGCTGTCGACCGACTTTTGGGGAGAATGTGTGCTTACCGCAGCATACTTAATTAATCGCACGCCATCTCAAGTCCTACGAGGAAAAATACCATTCGAGATTCTATATGGTCATGCTCCAGGATACAAACATCTCCGTACATTCGGTTGTTTAGCATACGCTCATAATCTAGACCACAAAGGTGATAAATTTGAATCACGCAGTCGACGATGCATCTTTATCGGATATCCATATGCAAAGAAAGGCTGGTGATTGTATGATCTCGAACGTGGAGTGTTCTTTGTTTCACGAGATGTGATTTTCCATGAATCACAATTCCCATATCCGACGACAATAGAAGAGCCTCAACCATCGGATTTGGTCTCTTCCCCGACAAGAAATATCGAAGAAACAGAGGATATTTCTTCTGACATCATCCCTATAACTGCTCCTGAAACGCTTCCGCATACTAACTCTGATATAGTCGTCACTACTGAGCAGGATGTTCTACCTACAGAATCGTTAGGTCGGGGACAAAGAACTAAAATACCTTCAACTCGGCTTCGTGATTTTGTGGCCAACATAGTCTCAGTCTCTCGTGATTCATCTCCTTCCTTATCATCCACTCCAAAGTTTTCCTCAGGTACACAACATCCACTTTCTGATTATCTCTCATGCAATCGTTTCTCTGCTTCCCACTGCAGTTATCTTGCCTCGTTAACAGAAGCAGTTGAACCGAAATCTTTTAAGGAGGCAATGAAAGACGAAAATTGGAGACTAGCCGTAAAAGCAGAAGTCACATTGTTGGAAGATCTCCATACATGGGATCTCATGCCATTACCGCCTGGAAAATAAGCCATTGGGAGTCAATGGGTTTTCCGAATAAAACTAAAATCGGATGGCACATTGGAGCGTTTTAAAGCAAGGCTCGTCGCACTCGGGAATCATCAGAAAGCAGGACATGATTATAATGAAACCTTCGCTCCTGTAGCTAAGATGACCACGGTGCGTTTGATATTGGATATTGCAACTAAAAAGAATTATGAAGTTCATCAAATGGACGTTCATAACGCTTTTCTTCACGGTGATCTCCACAACGAGGTATAAATGAAACCACCTCCAGGTTTTGCTGCACCAGGAGATACTCGCGTCTGTCGACTTCGTAAATCTCTTTACCGTCTTAAGAAGTCACCTCGCTGCTGGTTTGCCAAACTTGCTCAGGCTCTGACAACCTACGGGTTCAAACAGACAAGGTCTGATTATTCTCTGTTTACATACAATCACGATGGCAAGACACTACATCTTCTGATTTACGTCGACGATCTAATTATATCTGGAAACTCACCGTCGGATATCTCGGAGTTCAAGAAATACTTATCAACTTGCTTTCATATGAAAGATCTTGGCATTGCCAAATATTTTTTGGGCTTAGAGATAGCTCGCAGTCCGACGGGATTCTACATTTGTCAGCGAAAGTATTCCATTGATATCGTGATTGAAGTTGGACTCCTTGGATGCAAACCAGCACCTTCACCCATTGATCAGAATCATAAACTGGCTCTTTCCAAGAGCCCTTACCTTCGCGATACTTCGCCATACCGTCGCTTAATTGGCCGATTGGTGTATCTAGCTTCTACACGCCCGGATCTTGTGTATGCCATTCATACCTTATCGCAATATATGCAAAAACCAAGGGACGAACATTGGACAGCAGCTTTAAAAGTGGTACGCTATCTTAAAGGAACGCTAGGACAGGGCATTCTTCTCCGAGCAAACTCGCCAATGCACATTACCGGTTGGTGTGACTCCGATTGGGCTAGCTGTCCCCTATCTCGACGATCGCTTACCGGTTGGCTTGTTCAGTTTGGAGATTCTCCTATCTCATGGAAAACAAAGAAACAAAAGACGGTCTCCTGTTCCTCGGCCGAAGCTGAATATCGTTATATGGCTGCCTTAACTCGTGAACTTCGCTGGTTCAAATCCATTTTACGTGAACTTGGGATCATGCATAAGGAACCAGTGACACTACGATGTGATAATCAAGCTGCATTACACATCAGCTCCAATCTAGTCTTTCACGAAAGAACGAAACAAATCGAAGTCGATTGTCATTTTGTTCGAGACGCTATTCTAGAGGGTTTGATAAAGGCTTCTCATGTATCTACAAACGACCAACTAGTTGATATACTGACAAAGGCACTTGGCGGACGAGAGTTAATGAATCTTTTCTTCTCAAATTAGGCATTCAAGATTTGTATGCTCCAACTTGAGGGGGGGTATTAGGAGATATACACATCTTATGTATATCTTTAGTTTAACGTTTATCAACTCCTAAGATAAAGGAAGATTTCCCATTCGATAGATCATTTGTAATCATATATATATATCGACCCTAGAGGTCTCATAATAAACATCAGATTTATTCCTATTAACTTGTCATTTGTTCAAAAAGATATAATATTTAGAATATATACTTTACCAAACAGATTATGAACTATACAAATCTAGCTAAAAAATATCCCACTACAAAGCTTGCCAAAACAGACTTAAATTATAAGTTGATTTCTCAAAAAAACGATGAAATTACCGTTGACTTTCCCGATTAAAAACTCCGTTAAATAAATTAACAGAATGATTTAATGACGTTAATTCAGCCGTTTATTGGTCCGTCAAACATATACGACGTCGTTTTGGCTTGATTTTGGTTTAGTGAAATTATGCAAAACGATGTCGTTTTTGTTTAAAATAAAAATAAAATCAGGCATTCAGCTGGTAGTATGTAATGCATATAGGTGAGAAACAATTGTGCTATTGTTATTTTCGTTGTAGTTCTACACAGACATATTATAATAAACTATATCACATCGTACCATTCCTCTCCTCCTCTAACTTTCTTCCCCAGTACACAAGGTTAATATCTCTCGTAGCATTCTTCTCCTGTTTACTCTAATTCACTAGGAAAAATTATATGAAATTACGCATACGTTTTGGTCACTCTCGCAGACTCTCCAGATAGATCTTCAACAATATATTCATGCACTCCGAGCAGAGGTGATTATAGATCCGTCTCTAAATGATCCTCAATGTAGTATCTAAATACTGTAGAGACAACCCTGTCGTGCTATATAACAGGGAAAGATGTTCCTATTTTCATTCATACACAGATTCAATTGATAGTGAGAACTCAGTGAATATACAATCAGTAGCAAGTATAATCCCCAGTCCATCACCAACCAATTTTTCTGATTCTAAACAAAAAAGCATTGTTTCCAGAACGACACACTACGACTAATATTTTCAGCTACGGATTAGCTACGAATTCAAATCGTAGCTAGGTCGTAGTTATCCGTAGCTATATAGCTACCGATAGCTACGACTTATTCATAGCTAATACAAGCTACCGATAGCTACGTCTACGGTCGTAGCTACTTAGCTACGAAAAACTGTTGTCGCTATCCATAGCTATATAGATACGGATAGCTACAAACCTGTCGTAGAAACTGTTAGCTACGATTAGCTGCGAACTCAATCGTAGCTAAATATCCATAGCTACGGCTACGGCTTTCGCCGTAGCTATCCCTAGCTATATACCACAATAATACACTCATGGGTCGACTGTATGTATGGTCATTCGTATGCATCCCATCGGTCTGTCACTCTGCCGTGTGCAGAGAATATATTCCCTTAGCTACGGCCAAAGTCGTAGCTAGCCGTAGCTAAGTGGTTATATCACGTTTACAACATTATTGCAACTACTTTGTTGGCTGGAAAATCTCCTTAGCTATGGAAATATCTGCAGCTATCCGTAGCTAAGATTCTTTTATAAAAGAACGAGCCCTCATTTGCTTCTAACTCACAAACACATGAAACACACACACAATGGAGATCAAAAAAAAATTTCCAATTTCGTTTTTCTGTCATTCTGTACAGTGAGTGATTTTTATTTATCGAGAGAATGGTTGTACAGACGCTTGAAACGTTCTGGCCGTTCTCTGTGTGAGAAATTCGAGGAGGGATTAAATTATTTTATTTCGTTTGCTTGTAATCAAGATTATTATCTTGAACACGAGGTCTTGTGGTGTCCGTGTAGGAAGTGCAAAAATCAAAAGCAACATCATGTTGATATTGTGACGACCCATCTCCTGTTAAAAGGCTTTATGGAGAACTATTTTGTGTAGACGCACCACGGATAACAAGGTTACTATTGTGGAGAAACATCTACAAGTCATTATGGCGGTCAAGCTTCCACAAGTCATCACGTGGCTGGAGATGAAACAGGGACTGGATATCCTATACAAGTTCCGATGGATGAGTTTCGCGATCCCAATGAAGATTTCAACATGTTACCTGCCGATGCTGAAATATTCAAGAACCAATCTACCATGATTTCGTTTACCAAGCTTTAGAAGCCGCAAATCAACTTTTATATGACGGTGCACTGATGGGAGAACTTAATTGTACTTGACGTCAAAAGTGATGAATCGGAAGACCAATTTCAATATCCCGGAGGAATGCTTAGACGATATTGCGCAGACATTTAGTTATGTTCTTCCATCGCCTAATACAGCTCCAACATCATATTACGAGACAAAGAAGTTGACGCGGTCTCTTGGGTTGCCATGTCATAATATTGATGTGTGCGAGGAGAATTGTATGTTATTTTGGAAAGGAGCTGATCGTGAGTTGTCACATTGTCGGTTTTGCGGAAAAGATCGGTATGAACCAAATGTGGGTCGATCGGGGAAAAATATACTAAAACAAAGGATGTTTTATCTACCACTTGGTGATCGGCTCAAGCGACTATGCCAATCAAAGACGACTGCGTCACATATGAGGTGGCATGCGGAACATGTGTCACCGGAAGGAGGAATGGATCATCCCTCAGACGGAAGAGCATGGAAGCATTTTAAAGAGGTATATTCTACCTTTGCTTCTGAGAGTCGCAATGTTTATCTTGGTTTATCGACAGATGGATTTAACCCAATTGGTATGAACGGACAATCATACTTTGTTTGGCCCGTCATTGTGATGCCATACAATTTGCCCATGGGATTGTGTATGAAAAGAGAATATTTCTTCCTCTCTATATTAGTGTCAGGGCCAAACGATCCAAAAAAATCCTGGATATTTTCTTGCAACCGTTGATTGAAGAGTTACAAAATTTGTGAACTATCAGCGATTTTCCAGCCTACGACATGCTATCAGGATGGATGACGCATGGGACATTGGCTTGTCCATATTGTATGGATGAGACAAAATCATTTTGGTTGCCTCATGGAAGGAAGCACAGTTGGTTTGATTGTCACGGGAGCTTTTTGGTTAGAGGACATCCTTACAGGCGGAATATTAAATCTTTCTTGAAGAACAAAACGGTGCACGACGATCCTCCACCATGGCTCACCGGAGAAGAAATCTTACACGAGAGGATAAATAATATTGTTGGGCTGCGCAAAACAGTGGAATGCGGAGGCAAAGGACACGATAATACTTCTCGAACCATAGATGAATATGGTGTTGCTCATAACTGGATAAAAAAAGTTTCTTCTGGGAGTTGCCGTACTGGGACAATCTACTTCTTTGGCACAACCTGGATTTTATGCATATCGATAAAAATTTCTTCGATAATCTCATCAAAACGGTGCTTAACGTTCCGGGGAAGACAAAAGATAGCATAAAATCCAGGCAAGATCTCCCTTTTGTTCTACAAAAGGCTTGATTTAGAGATTACCCAAGATGGAAGAGTGCCTATTCCAATCTTCAGATTGTCGAAAGAAGGCAAATAATTTTTTTTAACATGGTTGAAGACCGAGATTAGATTTCCGGATGGGTATGTATCAAAGTTTTCACGTTGTGTTATCGTTGAGAATGGAAAAATATCAGGTCTAAAAAGTCATGATTGTCATGTCATCATGCAACGACTTCTTCCAATTGCATTTTCGCAACTACTTACGAAAGCTGTTCATGTAGCAATTTCAGGTAACAATTATTTATTTGTTTATCACATATTAACTTTATTTTATTTAGTTATACGAACTAATCATCTATAATTTCAATTTATGTAGATATTGCTCTCTTTTTCGAGATATATCGACCAAAATGTTAAGGACCGAAGATGTTGTCACATTGAAAGAAAATATCGCTATGAAGCTTTGCAATTTGGAAAAAAAATTTCCACATTGTGCGGATTGTTCTGTCGGTCCCTTAGGACACCCGCACAATGCTGCTGGGCAAGAACGCTTGATTCTTGACACCCGATGGTGCAAGAACGCTTGATTCTGATACCCGATGCTCAAGGTGTCCTAAGGGACCGACAGAACAATCCGCACAATGTTGCTGGGCAAAGGATTGATGCTGAAGGGAATGTGATCCATGATCCTGTGGTCCCTGTGAAGGATTATGTGTGTTCATGGTGTAATTGTCAGGTTACATCCTAGCACATAATCATCTAGGATCTAGGTGATTGCAGTTGAATCATAAACAGATAAGGATCATTACCTCTTTAGAAGTGCAGCGGATTGATTGGTAATGTCGAGATCGCTTAGAGCAGATAATAACCGGCTCCTCCTAGGTATCCACACTCTTACAAGCTACTGGATCAGGCTGCTAGACCAAGCTGGAATGAATCAGAGAGA
Source organism: Orychophragmus violaceus (assembly GCA_030180135.1). Taxonomy (NCBI): domain Eukaryota; kingdom Viridiplantae; phylum Streptophyta; class Magnoliopsida; order Brassicales; family Brassicaceae; genus Orychophragmus; species Orychophragmus violaceus. Next base: position 94,426,691 of record CM058230.1, read on the forward strand.
GAGAGAGGACGGCTGTGAAAATCGCAGAGGGTGTTGTGTATATGCCCTAGGCGCCATTCCTCTTCCTTATATGGGCCCAAGTTATTAAACTAATGGCCTATTAGGATTTTGGGCCCAAGACACAAATCAGACAAAAGCCTGTATTTTGTCTGGCCCAATTCTCTGTACAAATACAGTAAATGCCTTGCATCTTACCGTATTAATTCCTTGTTAACTTTCCCGTTAGCTATGGTGTGTGACCCTTAGGGATCATACAATACTGGTAATAAGTCCTAAACTTATAGATCAAGAGCGGACTCTAGCAAGTCATCATGATCACCCAGTATTTATGACTTATGTCTGATCTCGACACTTATCATACTTTCTAGAGATAGTACGGTAGATTTCAGGACATTCCCAACAATCTCCCACTTGTACTGGAATCCTACATTCCCTAATCCTTTTGTCTCAATATCTCGATCTGACATAAGGCAAGATACGTGTCATCCTTATATAGCCAGACCATGTTCATCGGACCAGATTTGATACTGACAATGCAAACGACTTGGGCAAGTCCGTTTGGGAGTGGCCACTCTCTTACCACCTATCAAGTCTCCGATTGGCCTAGAGATATTACCTCCGTTAAACGGCAGGGACAAATCCCATCTTGTTCCATCACTATGAACTACACACTTTATAATACACCCAACCAAGGTCCTTATAGCTCCCAGTTACGAAACAGCGTTAGACAATGATCAAAGTGCATCAATCCATGTGCAGCCACATGCATGCGAACTCAGGTCTAAGGACTATACTCTATAGTCGTATATGAGAACCTCTTATGACACAGATATTAATATCTTGTAGAGTTCTCATCAGCGGGCCATGTCCGGTCATATGCTCCCCTACATATACCTATGTGTCGACTTTGATGCCGCGCATCTATGACCCCTCGAAACTTGTGAAGGATTGTTTAGTTGATCCTGATTCAATTCTTAGATTCATATCAACCTAAACATGCGGATCTAGGTTCTCTTGATTAGAAACAATGATTAGATCTCACCTTTTACCTGTTAATTGCAGCGGAAGGAGATAGAACAGGTCAGAGATCAGAGAAACACCGAGAGATGAATCCTCCAAAGGCTCACACACGCGATCACAGAAAACGGCTGCTAGACCAAGGGAGAGGAGGCGCAGAGAGAAAGAGAGAGGCGCGGCTAGGGTTCTGGAAGAAAACAGACTCGAGTTTTATTTATAAAACTCGTCTGGTTCCTCTTGGGCCATTTGGCCATTCGCGCACTGTGTCGATCGACACATCATGTGCATCGATCGACACACAGTGGCTAAAACCTTTTATTCTCTCTAAGTACAGTAAATGCCTGGCACTTTTACCGTACTTCTGCTAAGCCATTCCTACACATTTTCCTGTTAGCTTAGGCGTGTGACCCATATGGGATCATATAATAGAGGCAATAAGTCCAAGACTTATAGATCATGAGCGGACTCTAGCAAGCCATCATGACCCCCAGTATTATATGACTTATGTCTGATCATTGACATACTCTTACTTTCTAGAGACAGTACCGAGATTACTGGACACAATTCCAACAATCTCCCACTTGTACTGGAATCTCTGTATTCATAATCCTTTTGTCACAATATCTCGATTAGTCATAAGGCAAGATTGGTGTCATCCTTATAAAGCCTAATCTTGTTCATCGGACTCTGATTCGATACTGACAATCCAAACGACTCGGGACAGTCCGTTTGAGCATGGCCATGCATTTTCCAGTATTCAAATCTCCGATTGGCCTAGAGATATTCACTCCATTTACATTGGAGGGACAAATTCCGTCTTATTCCATCACTGTAAACTACTCATTTCATAATGTACCCAAACAAGGTCCTTATAACTATCGCAGAACGATAGCGTTAGACAATGATCAAAGTGCATCAGTCCATGTGCAGTCACATGCATGCGAACTCAGGTCTAAGGACTATACTCTATAGTCGTAGTGAGAATCTCTTATGACACAGATATAAATATCCTGAAGAGTTCTCATAATCAGGTCTTGTCCGGTCGTATGTTCCCAACATACACCTATGTATTGACTTTGATGCCGCGCATCTATGACACACTGAGACTTTGTCATAAGTCACATATCAATCCAGTCTCTCACGGTTGTTGGTGTTCCAATTTCAACAACCTTCGACTAGGGACAGGATGATATAATCCATCTATCAAATATAGGGTCTCATGATCAAGCTAAATGACTTTGATGACTCAAGATCAAGTCACTTACTTCGATGACCTATAAAATGGTTTATATCACTTTGGAACGATTATTTCATCACAGTTAAAATAATCTTGAAATAATAATTTCATTAAACATAAGAATGTTTTTACAAGAACATATCAAATAACTAAATAAAAGCCCTCAAACTCCCACTCAAATTTAGATTACATTTCAATGTCTCTAATGCCTACAGCTTCAGTCAGAAACTCGAGCTTAGGCCTTGGGAGTGGCTTTGTCAACGGATCAGCGACGTTATCATCTGTCTGAACTCGGCTGATCTTGACTTCCTTTCTATTAATGATGTCACGTATCAAGTGAAATCTTCTTAGAACATGCTTGGATTTCTGGTGTGATCTTGGTTCCTTTGCCTGAGCTATAGCACCATTGTTGTCACAAAATAGTGCCAGAGGCTCAGCCGCATCTGGTATCACACCTAGTTCAATAATGAACTTTCGTATCCAAACAGCTTCCTTCGCAGCTTCTGAGGCGGCGATATATTCAGCTTCTGTAGTGGAATCAGCAACGGTGTCTTGCTTGGAGCTTCTCCAACTTATTGCACCGCCATTCAGACAAAAGATATAACCGGACTGTGACCGGAAATCATCTTGGTCTGTCTGGAAACTTGCGTCCGTGAATCCACTGACTTTAAGCACATCACTTCCGCCGTACACCAAGAACTTATCCTTAGTATGTCTTAGATACTTCAAGATATTCTTTACGGCAATCCAATGGTTTTCACCTGGATTTGACTGGTATCTACTCGTCATGCTCAATGCATAAGCAACATCAGGACGAGTACAGATCATGGCATACATGACAGATCCTATTGCAGATGCATAAGGAATATTCTTCATGCGCTCAAGCTCAGCAGCCGTCGTAGGGCTCTGCTTCTTGCTTAGCGTTGTGCCATGTACCATTGGCGTGAAGCCCTTCTTGGAATCCTTCATGCTGAATCTTTGTAGGACTTTGTCAATGTATGAATCTTGACACAAGCCTATCAGCCTTCTAGATCTATCCCGGTAGATCCTGATTCCAAGAACGTATGCGGCTTCACCCATGTCTTTCATGGAAAAACAACTTCCAAGCCAGTCCTTTACGGACTTCAGCATTGGAACGTCGTTTCCGAGAAGCAGTATGTCATCGACATACAGAATAAGAAATACTATCTTGCTCCCACTAGTTTTCTTATACACGCATTGTTCTTCTTCGTTTCTGATGAAGTCAAATTGCTTGATCGCTTCATCAAAACGAAGATTCCAGCTCCTCGATGCTTGCTTCAATCCATAAATGGATTTATGAAGCTTGCATACTTTCCCAGCATTCTTTGGATCTATGTAACCGTCAGGTTGTGTCATATACACATCCTCTTCCAGAATACCATTCAGGAAGGCGGTTTTCACGTCCATCTGCCAAATTTCATAATCATGAAAAGCTGCAGTTGCTAGTAGAATCCGAATAGATTTCATCATAGCCACTGGTGAATAGGTTTCATCGTAATCCACACCGTGAACTTGTCTGAAACCTTTTGCCACCAACCTGGCTTTGTAAATCTGGACATTTCCATCCACGTCAATCTTCTTCTTGAAGATCCATTTGCACTCGATGGCTTTTACACCAGCGGGTAAGTCAACCAACGAAAACACTTGGTTGACCGACATGGAGTCCATTTCGGAATCAGTGGCCTTGCGCCACTTAGAGGAATCTGGGCCCATCATGGCTTGATTGAAGTTCGATGGTTCATCACCATCAATGATCAGAAGATCATGACAGTCAGTCACGAGGAATCCTTGATATCTCTCGGGTTCGTGACGGATCCTCCCGGATCTTCGAACTTTAGGTACTACAGGTTCAGGCTCTACAATTTCTTGTAGGTCCTCCTGCTGCTCTTCCTCATTAGGTTGAGCAGTATCCTGTTCATCTTGAATTTCTTCAAGCAGTACCTTACTCCCACTGTCTTTCTTAGAGAGAAACTCCCTCTCAAGAAAGTTACAATCCCGGGCAACAAAGATCTTGTTCTCATAACGTAGATAGAAGTAATAAGCCTTGGTTTCCCGTGGATAACCAATGAAGTAGCATTTGTCAGATTTTGGTGTAAGCTTATCTGAGATCAATCTCTTGACATAGGCTTCACAACCCCAAATTCTGAGATAAGACAGCACTGGAGCTTCTCCAGTCCATAATTCATATGGTGTCTTTGCTACTGCTTTCGATGGCGCTCTATTTAGAGTGAACACTGCTGTTAGCAGAGCATATCCCCAAAGGGATATTGGAAGGTCTGTGTGACTCATCATAGATCGAACCATATCCAATAAGGTCCGATTTCTCCTCTCAGACACACCATTCCATTGAGGTGTTCCGGGAGGAGTGAGTTGGGACACGATCCCATACTCTCTTAGATGATCACTGAATTCTTGGCTTAAGTATTCTCCTCCTCGGTCGGACCGAAGAGCCTTAATGCTTTTGCCAAGTTGGTTCTGTACTTCATTTTGGAATTCTCTGAACTTCTCAAAAGATTCAGACTTATGTTTCATTAAATAAACATATCCATACCTACTGAAATCATCAGTAAAGGTAATGAAGTACTGATAGTTTCCTCTTGCATTTGTGGACATTGGGCCACACACATCAGTGTGTATCAGGCCCAATAAGTCACTGGCCCTCTCGTTAGGTTTATTAAAGGGGGCCCGTGTCATTTTGCCCATCATGCAGGATTCGCATTTCTCACATGACTCAAAGTCAAATGAGCCAAGAAGTCCATTCGAATGGAGCCTCTTGATGCGTTTCTCGCTGATGTGCCCTAAACGACAATGCCATAGAAACGTTCGGTTCTCCTCATTAGGTTTGAACCGTTTGGTATTAATGTTATAAATTGGCGCGGATTGATCGAGTATGTAAAGCCCATTCATAAGAGGGGCAGAACCATAGAACAAATTGTTGCGATTGAAGGAACATAATTTATTCTTAACTGAAAAATCATAACCTTCCAAATCCAACAAAGAAATTGAAATAATATTTCTGCTTATAGCAGGTACAAAATAACAATTATTGAGTTCTAAAATCAATCCCGAAGGTAAAGACAACAAGTATGTGCCTACAGCTAGTGCTGGAACTTTCGCTCCATTCCCAACTCGTAGCTCCACTTGTCCTTGCTTCAGCCTTCTACTGTTGCTGAGTGCCTGCATATTAGTACAAATATGAGCCCCACAACCAGTATCCATAACCCATGAGGTATTATCAGAAGTAGTTGTATTAACTTCTATAACAAAAATACCTGTCGAAGAAGTCTCGAGAGTCTTCTTCTTCAATTCCTTTAGACCTTCTTGGAATTTCTTACATTCTCTCCTCCAATGCCCTGGTTCTTTACAGAACCTGCATATGTCAGTTGGCCCAGCCTTGGACTTGGGATTGGGCTTTGGCGTGTCCTTGTCCGCGACTTGGACAGCCTTGGCCTTTCCCTTATCCTTAGCAGAGGATTTCTTAAACCCCTTGCCCTTTTGCACCATAAGCACATTGGGGTCCTTGGCGGTTTTCCTCAAGTTGGGCTCTGCAGTCTTGAGCATTCCGTGAAGCTCAGGCAATGTCTTACTCAAGCCATGCATGTTAAAGTTCAGAATGAACTGATCATAGCTTGCAGGTAATGACTGCAGAATGATGTCGCAGGCAAGTTCTTGGCTGATTGGGCAGTCGAGTTTCTGAAGATGATCGAGATAACCCATCATCTTCAAGACATGAGGACTCACTGCCGCATTCGCAGCCAACTTACAGTCTAAGAGGTTCTTAACAGTCTGAAACCTCTCAGTCCTTGCTTGCTCCTGAAAAAGCGATTTCAGGCTTGCCATTATCTCAATTGGTGACAACACACTCTCGAACTGCATTTGCAGCTCAGCAGTCATTGTCGCCAACATAAGGCAATACACATCATTTTCATCTGACGAATGCTTTTCCCAAGCATTATGCAGAGTCCTGGCGGCATTGTTAGCAGGCCTCTCGGGGAGAGGATCACGAAGGACATAATCCTTCTTCTCCTGCTTGAGGACCAGCCTCAAGTTCCTTGACCACGTCAGGAAGTTCGTTCCAGTCAGCTTCTCCTTCTCGAGAACAGACCGGATTGAGAATGTGTTTTGTGTGCTTGTAGTAGTCATAGCTGAAATATATAAGATAAAAAGGTTATTAGTTATTATGTTCAATATGATTAATCTCATATTATATTTAATATGATTAATCACGCATTATATTCAATAACATAAGTTACCCTCAATAGAATATAATGATTCCAAGATCCACATATAACTAAGATCAAAGTGGGCCACTGGCCATCACCCAACCTTAGCTTATATCGGTAAGCCCTATATCGGCTAATTATATCCGTGATATAACTCTTGGTTGTGAATCTGGGCCCGAGGCCCAATCCACTCTGATGTCTCAAGGCCCGGGACTCCCGATGGCCTAGTCAAGAAAACCAGACTATACAGTCATGTAATCATTAATGTCTGGGACTCCCAATGACATTTATGAATCACAAACCGTCTTATCCACGCAAAAGCAGACACCCTCACACTGTAAGGCCATGAATACAATTGAATGGGCTTCGACAGCTGACATAGAATGGACAAGACATCCAACGCTTGATATTATTTGAGGTTCGTAGGTTTATTTAAAATTCATTCCCAAAATAGAAGATTACTATTTCGGGAAACTTTCCATTTTGGAAACCTACTATTTTTGGAAACTTTCTAAAATTGGAAACTTTCTAAAAACGGAAACTTTCTAACTTTAGAAATTTCTTTAAAATCCAAAACCCGCAAATCTAGAAACTTCTAATTTAAGAAACTTTCTAATTTCAAAATTTCGGAAACTTTAATTTAAAATCGACTTTATAATTTTATAAAATAAATTCTAAATTAATCTGAAGAAAGACTCAAATAATTGGCCCAATTGTTTTAACTTCTTGGCCCGAGGCCCAAGAATTGGTCCATGTCCAAGACATGACCCAATTGTCCAATTAAATGACATAACCGGTCTGGTTCATTAAAATTTGTCTAACCAAATTTTAATTACTACGATGACCACAATTGTCAACCGGTTATTTACTAAACCGGATTTTCTCAATTTATTTGGTCCAACCAAATCAAATTAGAAAATCCTGGTTTAGGCACAAAATCCAATTTACGACTTTGGATTTCTTATCCCGGTTTAACCAGAACTTAATAAATTTATTAAGTCTGTTTATTAAACCGTGATGTTTATAATTTTAATAAAATCATTAAACCGAGCCTTAAACCAACCATATCGGTCGATGAACCAACCGCATCGATCGATCCATCAACCGCATCGGTCGATGCTCTAAGCATCAATCCTGCATCGATCGTGCATCGATCCTGTATCGATCGATGCTCTCACGCATGCACGGACGGTTATCAGGTTTGGCCGAGATATTCTCGGATTGTGTCGACCGATCCATGCGATCGTATCGATCGATCCATGCGATCACAGCCGATTCTCACTTTTGAAAAATCGCATTCCAAATCAATATAGTTTGGTTTTTGCGATTTCAAATGTGTTTAGGTTTCAATTCCTTGTTGCTTAAGTGATTTCTCTTATCAGTAGTTGATTCAAAACACTTCTTAAACAAGAAAACAATCCTAAACTTGAATCTAAACAAGAAAAACCAGAACCAATGGCTCTGATACCACTGAAGGATTGTTTAGTTGATCCTGATTCAATTCTTAGATTCATATCAACCTAAACATGCGGATCTAGGTTCTCTTGATTAGAAACAATGATTAGATCTCACCTTTTACCTGTTAATTGCAGCGGAAGGAGATAGAACAGGTCAGAGATCAGAGAAACACCGAGAGATGAATCCTCCAAAGGCTCACACACGCGATCACAGAAAACGGCTGCTAGACCAAGGGAGAGGAGGCGCAGAGAGAAAGAGAGAGGCGCGGCTAGGGTTCTGGAAGAAAACAGACTCGAGTTTTATTTATAAAACTCGTCTGGTTCCTCTTGGGCCATTTGGCCATTCGCGCACTGTGTCGATCGACACATCATGTGCATCGATCGACACACAATGGCTAAAACCTTTTATTCTCTCTAAGTACAGTAAATGCCTGGCACTTTTACCGTACTTCTGCTAAGCCATTCCTACACATTTTCCTGTTAGCTTAGGCGTGTGACCCATATGGGATCATATAATAGAGGCAATAAGTCCAAGACTTATAGATCATGAGCGGACTCTAGCAAGCCATCATGACCCCCAGTATTATATGACTTATGTCTGATCATTGACATACTCTTACTTTCTAGAGACAGTACCGAGATTACTGGACACAATTCCAACAACTTGGTCATAAGTCTCAACACACTCTAGTCTCAAGTGGTTGTTGGTGTTCCAATTTCAACAACCTTCGACCATGGACATTATGATTTATGTCATTTCGTTAAATATGGGGTTTCAGGATCAAGTCTACTCATGTACTTCGATGGCCCATATATAATGACATGAATCATTTTGGAACGATTATTTTATATCACAGTTAAAAATAATCCAGAAATAAAATTTCATTAACATTTAAAAATGTTTACATGAACCAATCAAAATAACTAAAATAAAGCCCTCACAACTCCCACTCAAAAAGAGATTACATTTGAATATCTCTAATTCCTACAGCAGCAGTATGCAACTCGTGCTTAGGTCTCGGGAGTGGCTTTGTCAACGGGTCAGCCACGTTCTCATCAGTGGGAACTCTGCTGACCATCACTTCACCTCTATTCACTATATCACGAATCAGGTGATACCTTCTCATAATATGTTTGGATTTCTGATGATGTCTCGGTTCCTTATCTTGAGCAATTGCACCATTGTTGTCACAATATAGTGCTAGTGGCTCAGTAGCATTTGGGAATACACCGAGTTCAATCAAGAAGTTCCTTATCCAAACTCCTTCCTTCGCAGCTTCTGAAGCAGCGATGTATTCAGCTTCAGTTGTGGAATCTGCCACGGTGCTTTGCTTGGAGCTCTTCCAACTTACTGCACCGCCATTCAGACAGAAGATGTAACCAGACTGTGACCGGAAATCATCTTTATCTGTCTGAAAACTTGCATCCGTGAATCCACTCATTTCAAGAACTTCACTTCCTCCGTAAACCAAGAACTTATCTTTAGTATTCCTCAAATACTTCAGGATATTCTTTACGGCAATCCAGTGATTCTCACCTGGATTAGACTGGTACCTACTCGTCATGCTTAGTGCATAAGCAACATCAGGACGAGTACAGATCATGGCATACATGATAGATCCTATAGCCGAAGCATAAGGAATCCTACTCATGCGCTTAAGCTCATCAGGTGTTTTTGGACACTGATCCTTGCTTAGTGTAGCACCATGTATCATTGGCGTGAATCCTTTCTTGGATTTATCCATTCCGAATCGATGCAGGATTTTGTCTATATAAGCATCTTGACAAAGTCCAATCAGTCTTTTAGATCTATCTCTAAAGATTCGGATTCCAAGAACATACGCGGCTTCACCCATGTCCTTCATGGAAAAACAACTTCCCAGCCAGTCTTTAACAGACTTCAGCATTGGAATATCATTTCCAAGAAGAAATATGTCATCGACATATAGGATAAGAAACGCCACTTTGCTCCCACTAGTTTTCTTATACACACATTGTTCTTCCTCGTTTCTGATGAAGTCAAAATTCTTTATTGCCTCATCAAAACGAAGATTCCAACTCCTGGATGCTTGCTTCAATCCATAAATGGATTTATGAAGTTTGCATACTTTCCCAGCATTCTTAGGATCAATGTAACCGTCAGGTTGTGTCATATACACATCCTCCTCCAAGATTCCATTCAGGAAGGCGGTTTTCACATCCATCTGCCAAATCTCATAATCATAATAAGCGGCAGTTGCTAGGAGAATCCGAATTGATTTCATCATGGCCACTGGTGAATAGGTTTCATCATAGTCTATACCATGAATTTGCTTGAAACCTTTTGCCACCAACCTGGCCTTGTAAATCTGGACATTTCCATCCATGTCAATCTTCTTCTTGAAGATCCATTTACACTCGATGGCTTTTGCACCAGCGGGTAAATCAACCAGTGTAAACACTCGGTTGACAGACATGGAGTCCATCTCGGATTCAGTGGCTTCACGCCACCTTAAGGAGTCAGAGCCCATCATGGCTTCTGCAAAGTTCGAGGGTTCATCACCGTCAATGATCAAAAGATCATGGCAATTAGTCACGAGGAATCCCTGATATCTATCAGGTTCGTGACGGATCCTTCCGGATCTTCGAACTTCAGGTACTGCAAGTTCAGGTTCTATTACAACTTCATGTAATTCATCCAGCTGTTCTTCCTCATTAGGTTGAACAGGTTCCTGTCCTTCTTGAATTTCACCAAGTTGTACCTTACTCCCACTATCTTTCTTAGAGAGAAATTCCCTCTCAAGAAAAGTACAATCCCGAGCAACAAAGATCTTGTTCTCGGATCGCAGATAGAAGTAATAATCCTTGGTATCCCAAGGATAACCAATGAAGTAGCATTTGTCAGATTTTGGTGTAAGCTTGTCTGAGATTAATCTTTTGACATAGGCTTCACAACCCCAAATTCTGAGAAAAGACATTGCTGGAGCTTTTCCAGTCCATAACTCATATGGTGTCTTTGCTACTGCTTTTGATGGCACTCTGTTCAGTGTGAACGTTGCGGTCAGCAAAGCATATCCCCAAAGGGATATAGGAAGGTCTGTGTGACTCATCATGGATCGGACCATATCTAACAATGTACGATTCCTTCTCTCAGACACACCATTCCACTGAGGTGTTCCAGGAGGTGTGAGTTGGGAGATGATCCCACACTCACACAGATGATCACGGAATTCCTGGCTCAAGTATTCTCCTCCTCGGTCCGACCGAAGAGCCTTAATACTTTTACCAAGCTGGTTCTGTACTTCATTCTGGAATTCTTTGAACTTCTCAAAGGTTTCCGACTTATGTTTCATCAAGTAGACATATCCATATCTACTGAAATCATCAGTGAATGTAATGAAGTACTGATAGTTTCCTCTAGCATTTGTGGACATTGGGCCACACACGTCAGTATGTACCAGGCCCAATAGTTCACTGGCCCTTTCTGTGGGTTTATTAAAAGGGGCCCGTGTCATTTTGCCCATTAGACAAGATTCGCATTGCTCACAAGACTCAAAGTCAAATGAGCCCAAGAGTCCATTTGAATGGAGCCTCTTGACGCGTTTCTCACTAATGTGCCCCAAACGACAATGCCAGAGAAACGTTTTATTTTCTTCGTTAGATTTGAACCGTTTTGTATTAATGTTATATACTGGAGCAGATTGATCCAGCATGTACAGCCCATTAATAAGAGGGGCACATCCATAGAACATATTATTGAGATTAAAGGAACACAATTTATTCTTAATAGAAAAATCAAATCCTTGCAAATCCAATAATGAAACTGAAATGATATTTCTGCTTATAGCAGGTACAAAATAACAATTCTCAAGTTCTAAAATCAATCCAGAAGGTAAAGACAACAAGTAAGTGCCAACGGCCAGTGCTGGAACCTTCGCTCCATTGCCAACCCGCAACTCTACTTGCCCTTGCTTCAACCTTCTACTGTTGCTGAGCGCCTGCATATTAGTACAAATATGAGCCCCACATCCAGTATCTAATACCCAAGTGGTATTATCAGAAGTAGTAGTATTTACTTCAATAACAAAAATACCTGAAGCAGTAGTCTCCAAGGACTTCTTCTTCTTCTTCAGACTTTCCTGGTATTTCTTACAGTCCCTGCGATAATGCCCTACCTCTTTACAAAAGTGACAGATATCAGAAGGCCCAGCTTTAGACACGGGCTTGGGCTTGGCCTTTTCGTCATGGACTGCCTTGCCCTTTCCCTTGTCTGCAGCGGATTTCTTGAAACCCTTGCCCTTCTGCACCATGAGTACAGACGGCTCCTTGGCCTTCTTCAGATTAGGTTCTGCAGTCTTGAGCATACCATGTAGCTCAGGCAAAGTCTTTATCAACCCATGCATATTATAGTTCAAGATAAACTGGTCATATGCAGGAGTAAGAGACTGCAGGACGATATCACAAGCAAGCTCTTGGCTTATAGGACAGTCGAGTCTAGTCAAATGATCGAGATAACCCATCATTTTCAGAACATGTGGACTCACTACTGCATCCTTAGCCATTTTACAGTCCAAGAGATTCTTTACAGTTTGGAATCTCTCTGTACGAGCCTGCTCCTGAAACAACGCTTTCAGGTTTGCCATCAGTTCCATGGGACAAGTCAGGCCTTCCCACTGCATCTGCAGTTCGGGAGCCATTGTCGCCAACATTAGGCAAACCACGTCATTAGCATCTGAAGAATGCGTATCCCAAGCATTCTTCACAGCTTGTGCGGCATTATTCGCAGGTCTAGGAGAGAGAACTCTTTCAAGGACATAAGCCTTCTTCTCCTGCCTGAGCACAAGTCTCAGGTTCCTGGACCAGTTCAGGAAGTTTGATCCGTTCAGTTTGTCCTTCTCAAGGGCAGACCGGATCGAGAAAGTGTTTTGTGTTGTTGTGCTTGACATAGCTGAAATTATGAGACAATAGAGTTTTAGTTATTTAGTTCATAAAAGAGTAATCTTAACAACTTATAAGAAAACTCGCATTGCATTCAAAATTTCTTTGTTCAACCTCATAAGAATGCAATGATTCCGAGACCCATGTTCAGCTAAGTCCAAAGTGGGCCACTGGCCGTCACCCAGAATTAGCTTTACTTGGTAAGCATACACACAACTAGTTATAACCATATAACTCTCGGTTGTGGATTGGGCCCAAGGCCCAATTCACCAGATGTCTCAAGGCCCGGGACTCCCGATGGCCCAGTCAAGGAAACCAATCTCTTACAGCCAAATAATCACTAAAGTCTGGGACTCCCAATGAAATTAGTGACTATATACTACTTTACTTACGCAAAAACAGACACCTCACACTGTAAGCCATATCTGTAATTGAATAAGCGTTAAGTAGCTAACAAGATTGGGCAAGACATCCAAGCTTGATATTGGTTTTGAGGATTTTAGGTTTTCTTTCCAAAAATAGAAGATTACTATTTTGGGAAACTTTCTTATTTTAGAAACTTTCTAAATTTAGAAATATACTAAAAATAGAAATTTCTAATTTAATATTTTATTAAATTTTCGGTTGGGTCACAAATTATAGGCCCAATTCTTGGCCCAAGACCACAGAATTCCAATTGGCCCAATAATTTGACATAACCGAGTCGGTTCATTAATTCTGGTCCGAGACCAAATTAACTATTAAATCCAACTGGTTATTTACTAAACCAGACCAGCTCTAAATTATTTGGTCCAACCAAATCAAACTTAGACCAGCCTTCGGTTTAGGTTAAAATTCAATTTTGAATTTAAATCCGGTTTAACCAGAAACTAAATAATACCAATTGTATTAAATAATTTCCAGCAAACCGCGATTTGGGTTAACGACTTAAACCATACATTAATTAAATAATTAATGAATCATACATTAAATCAATATTCGATCGATTCAATTAATTCAAAAAGGATTTTGACTTTTCACAAAATCGCAACAAGACTTACACAAGAAGACAAAACCATTTTGTTCTTTTCAATTCAAACAATTGATTCGTAACAATATCTTCAATAAGGATTTTTGACTTTTCAAAACAAAATCGTTCGTTCACATTCAGATAAACAAACCTAACACGTTTGTCTTATTATCGAAACCTAACGACAAAATTCACCTTAAGCGATCCATGGAAAGTCAAAAACAAATTGTCACCACATGCGATTGTTATGATTATCAAACCAAGTTAATTCAAACAATCGATTCAAGCAATCATGCCTTTCGCTTTTGATACAAACAAAATCGACAATAAACAAAACGATTCTTATAAAAAGCAAAGGCATCAGCGATTTCATATTAGGTTGTTTTACAAATTCTTAAGCCAAATTCGATTCTTAACATTAAAACAACCTAAATATGATCCAAACAGCAAAAACCTAACAACCTGCCTCTGATACCACTGAAGGATTATGTGTGTTCATGGTGTAATTGTCAGGTTACATCCTAGCACATAATCATCTAGGATCTAGGTGATTGCAGTTGAATCATAAACAAATCAGGATCATTACCTCTTTAGAAGTGCAGCGGATTGATTGGTAATGTCGAGATCGCTTAGAGCAGATGATAACCGGCTGCTCCTAGGTATCCACACTCTTACAAGCTACTGGATCAGGCTGCTAGACCAAGCTGGAATGAATCAGAGAGAGAGAGAGGACGGCTGTGAAAATCGCAGAGGGTGTTGTGTATATGCCCTAGGCGCCATTCCTCTTCCTTATATGGGCCCAAGTTATTAAACTAATGGCCTATTAGTATTTTGGGCCCAAGACACAAATCAGACAAAAGCCTGTATTTTGTCTGGCCCAATTCTCTGTACAAATACAGTAAATGCCTTGCATCTTACCGTATTAATTCCTTGTTAACTTTCCCGTTAGCTATGGTGTGTGACCCTTAGGGATCATACAATACTGGTAATAAGTCCTAAACTTATAGATCAAGAGCGGACTCTAGCAAGTCATCATGATCACCCAGTATTTATGACTTATGTTTGATCTCGACACTTATCATACTTTCTAGAGATAGTACGGTAGATTTCAGGACATTCCCAACACCCTGAACCTGAACAGCCACAAGGACAAGGCGAAGGACAAGGTCAGAGGCAGATGGTTATCCGTGAGAGGACTCTTGCTGACTTTAACCATCCGGATGAGTTTCATGCTAACCGGTCAGCAATTGTACCTCCTGGTTTTGAGAGGAACGATTTCGAGATCAAGACCATCTACTACTCTCTTCTGAGGCAGAATGCCTTCCATGGTTTCCCAAATGAGCAGCCTATGGATCATATTGATGAGTTTGAGGACATAGTCACCGGGATGAAGTATGATGGAGTGAACTATGACTATCTGTTTCTCAAACTCTTCTCCTACTCTCTCGCTGGAGATGCTGTTGCTTGGCTGAAACCACTTACACCTGGGAAGTTTACTACTTGGGATGCTGTGAAGAGTGAGTTTTTGAGGCACTTTTATGATGATGATCGCTCTGACCAGTCGAGACAGGACATTCTCACTTTCTCCCAAGGTCCTAAAGAGCCTCTTAAGGCTGCTTGGATGAGGTTTAAGAAGTACCAACGTGACTGCCCGCATCATGGATTCACTGAAGTGACATTGCTGGGCATCTTCTTTAGGGGTATAGATCTCCTTTACCAGACAGCGTTGAATAATTCCAGCAATGGAAATGTCAACACAAGGACTCCTGAGCAAGCTAAGACATTGATAGATAACTTGGTGAGCAGTCATAGTTGCAAGACTGCTGATAGGAGAAGGAAAGAGTCTGGTGGGAAGATAGATAAGCAGGAGATAGCTGATATTAGGAGCAAGTTGGACACTGTCTACAATTTGTTGGCTGGGAAGAAAGCTGTCCACTTTGCTCAGGAAGTTGAAGTGTTTGGAGCTGAAGAAGACAATCAGGAAGAGGATGTGAACTACATTAGTGGTTCTGGATTCCAAGGGAACAGGTTTGGTAATCAGCAAGGTAACAGGTTCTTCAATGGTGGACAGAAGAGTGCTTTCACAAGCAACCAAAACTCTTCTGGATTTGGACAGAATGCTGGTTTTCATAAATCTTTTCAGCAAGGTAATCAGAGAACCTATGGATCATCTTCTTATCAGACGCCTCCTACTGCTAGTGCTCATGAGAGCAAGATGGAAGCTATGATGGAACAGTTGATGGAAGGTCAGACTAAGAATGTTGTGGACTTCAACAAGAAGTTAGATGATGTGTATGAAGATCTTAATGGTAAGTTTGAGTCCTTAAGCACTCATGTAAGGCAATTGGACACACAAGTGAGCCAAATATCTATCTCGGTTAAGGGAAAAGGTGTAATGGAAACCCACATTAAGGCTTGGTCAGTCTATATTGATGATGGATCATACCAAGGGGAAAAATTTGAGTTGAATACAGCTGAACTGGTGGAAGAGGCTGAAATTTTCGAAACTGATGAAAATCTCTCGGGTAGAATCTGTGAAAAAAATTTTGCGTCGATCGATGCACATTGTGCGACGATCGTTGCAGGTCGTGGACAGACAGATTCACTCGTTTCTCTTGGAGCTGAAGAAGAGACGGATCAAGAGCTTATTAGATTATTCCCTAGAGTATCTGAGATAACTCAACAGGAGATTGATGAGGTCAGACAGCTGGGAGAGATGGATGAGAGGCTTGAAGAAGATCCATATTCTGATGATCCACCATATCACCCTTGTGTGCAGAGATACTTGGGGAAGATGCTGCCTATGGACGAGACGCTGAAAGATTGGGTGATAGTGGTCCCTAGATAGATCAGTGATGTGCTGCTAACTCAGATTCCTAAGAAGCTACCTGATCCTGGTGTATTTGTGATGAGTTGTTCCATCTTTGAGGATAGCTTTAGGCGTTCTTTGTGTGACTTAGGAGCTGCTGGAAGTCTAATGCCATACTCTGTGGCAGAGAAGCTGTGGATGACGGATTTTTCACCTACTAGGACCTCTCTTGTCCTAGCTGATCAGTAAATAAGTATTTCGGAAGGAGTTCTTGAGGACTTCCCAGTGAGAGTTGGAAACTACTTGGTTCCGACAGACTTCTTGGTACTTAAGTACGACAGTGAGCATAATGATGCTTTGATACTGGGAAGACCATTCCTGGCCACAGCTGGAGCAGTGATTGATGTTAGGAACAGTCTGATTGACCTCCACCTGGGAGATGAGCCTCTACACTTTGAGATGGACATGCTGCCTAAGCCACAGATTGATGGTCAGACCTTTACCATTAAGGATGGACATGGAGAGCAGACGAGTGGAACTTTGGTTTCAGATCCTGGAGATCATCACATCCCATCATTTCTTGGACGAGCTCACACCGACACAGCTTACTCTCCACCTTGGATGAGGAGACTTTCACAGAGGCATTCGCAGCCTCTGTTGAAACTTCCAAGAACCTGATCTTGTTTGTCCGGTCAAGCTAATGACCTTAAGCAAGCGCTGAGTGGGAGGCAACTCACTGTTTCGTTTTGCATATTTATTTTTGGTGTTTTTGTTAGGATTTTACGTTTGTTTTTGGTTGTGGTAAATTTTGTCTGCAGCTCTCGGAGAAATCGCAATGCAACGATCGATACGGACATGTGTATCGATCGTCACACCACGAAAATCGCATTGCAGCGATCGTTGCGGACCTGAGAAACGATCGACATGTGTCGCCAATCGCCTTGCAACGATCGTCGCATTTATGCGTAACGATCGATGCAGGTGCGAGACAGGTAAAAATCAGACAGAACTTAACTCATCCCATAACTTTTTTTTTGCTTTCTTTTACCAACACTTGGCTTGACACTACTGGGGATAGTGTGTTTTAAGTGTGGGGGAGGTAGCTACTGACTTTTATCTTTCTGTTTTCTTAGAGTCAGTCATGTTTTCAAAAATTTATTTTATTGAGTCAAAATGGTTTAAGTAAGAAACAGTGAATTTTTGAGAAGTTAATAACACTTGCAGGAACTTAAGTGACCATTGAGATGAGCTTGAAGATAATTCTCTGACTATTAGAAAACCCCAACACGGATCAGCCTACTGAGGACACCTATATCACTTCAGGTATCAGAGGATCCTTTACTGACTTCACCTCTAATACTGACTTAATTTTCTCACCTAAGGGCTTAGTATACCTTGAGTCGGATTCCTTTGTTAGTTCTGACACAGCTTGTAAACCTGTCCAATTTTGGTTCCCTTCTCCCCTTCCATAAAGTAAAAAAAAAAGTAATAAACTGAGGATGAGCTAGTAGCTCCGAAGTGGTCTCGGGAGTGGTAGCTACCACTATTACCTCATGTGCATCCATGGAATGTGTCCAAAGTACACCCCAAAATGGGAAGAACACTGATAAAAAAAAATGATACCTAGTGGGGAAAAATCAGTTGTTAAGGAAAGGAAAAGAGAATAAAGGAACCAAAAAAAGATAATATGGTGGTCTAGAGCTGACAGCGTAAGAGTCCATGTGCCCTTTAATCGATAATCCTTAGGTGAGACCGCACTTAAATTACTTATAGAAGTTAGTAGGGTGAATTTGAATGCTTGAATGTGATTGTGGATTTTACTTGGGACAGTTGCTAAGTGTGGGGAAAGTATATGTTGGTCTTGATGTCTGCAGGTGAAATCTTTCATGTGGCTTACTAAGGGGAATCTGAGTGTTGTTGCTTCTAAGATGAAAAGAGTTTCTGAAACGTTTTCAAACCTCTTCACCATGTTCTAGTTCTCTGTTTTGCTTGAGGGCAAGCAAAGGCTAAGTGTGGGGGAGTGGCACGCCCGGTGGGTCATTATACCACTATACTTCAATCTAGATTGTGCTTAATTTTCTCACCTAAGGGCTTGGTTCCCTTCTCCCCTTTCTTTAGAGTCATTTACAGGTGTTATTAGGTACATGCACGTTTGGAGCGGAATTAGAGATATTGGAGCTTTTGGAGCTTTTTGGAGCATTTTGGTGATTTGACCCGAGAGATAGAGTTCACTGTCCAAAATAGAGGAGTGTGTCGATCGACACACGTTGGCATCGATCGATACATAGCGTGACCAGACAATCTCGGCGAGTCTAATGAAGATATTGGATATTGCAGTTTTGCCCAGAAGTTCCTGATATTTGCAAAGAAGCGCCAAGTCGTGATTAGGCTAATATAATTAGGTTTTTGAGTTTAGTTTTAGATACGCTTTCATACTTTGAGCTGGGAGTTTCTGAGAGATTTTGGGGCTGATCTGAACTTGTATTGCTTCCTGCTTTTGGAGAAGATTACGAACCCCCTTGTATTCTTTTACCCTCTTTTATGCAATTTATTTATTCATTGATCATGTTTTCATTATCTATGTCTGAGTAGATTCATAGTTAGGTTTAGGGATTCTCATTAGGGATTTCATGACTTGCTAGATTTATTTATTTCAGTTAAGGATTCATATCATAATTGTTCTTCAATCTAGATTGTGCTTAATACTAGTTTCTAACCTGATCACTTAGAATCTAGACCTTAGGTTGTTAAATTGACACGAAAGTGTGGTTTAGAATATGAACTATTTAGGTTGAGCAATTGTATTACTCGCAAAGAAATTTGGTTTAATTGAATTGTGAACATATCGAACTTAATCTTAAAGCTAGTTTAATCTGTTAAGAATTGCAAAGAAATTTGGATTTCTGCTATTAGACTTAGAGAATTCTCACAACGAAAGTTGGTTAGTTCTATATCCGGGTTTGAGTTCTAGAACCGAGCTTAATTTGATCATGACTGAATACTTAATCTGCTTGTCTGATTTCCTGAGAACTCCCTAGACTTAGCGCTTTTAGTTAATTGCCTACAAACCACTCTTGCTATTTGATTTACTTTTCTGCATTGCTTTTTAGTTTCTCATTACTTTCTCCTAGTTTAACTTGACAGTTCTTAATCTATCGTGACCTAGAGTCTCTGTGGGATTCGATACCCTATATACTATAATTGCATTAACTATGCACTTGCAGTAGAATAGGATTAAAACCTGACCCTATCAAGTTTTTGGCGCCGTTGCCGGGTACTCTTTTGAGTCACCGATAGATTTGAACTTAGGGTTTAGACTAGGATTTTTATTTTTGTTTTTGGTTACTAATTTTTCTCTGTTTTTCTCAGTCGCAGATTCTGATTTCGCACTGCATCGATCGATACATCTCTTTAAATCGATCGGCACAAGGTGAATCTGAGTTGAATCGATTGTTGCATCTCAGCATCGATCGTTGCACTGAGATTACCGACGGTTTATGCAGACGCGTGATACCAGAAGTAATCCGAACTCGAATCTCGTTAATCTCAGGCTTGAGGATCTTGCTAGACTAGAGAGAACTAACAGGAAAAGTCAACGAGCAAGGATGGTGCAAGAACGCTTGATTCTGATACCCGATGCTCAAGGTGTCCTAAGGGACCGACAGAACAATCCGCACAATGCTGCTGGGCAAAGGATTGATGCTGAAGGGAATGTGATCCATGATCCTGTGGTCCCTGAGCCTAAACAGCCACAAGGACAATGCCAAGGACAAGGTCAGATGCAGATGGTTATCTGTGAGAGGGCTCTTGCTGACTATAACCGTCCGGATGAGTTTCATGCTAACCGGTCAGCAATTGTACCTTCTGGTTTTGAGAGGAATGACTTCGAGATCAAGACCATCTACTACTCTCTTCTGAGGCAGAATGCCTTCCATGGTTTCCCAAATGAGCAACATATGGATCATATTGATGAGTTTGAGGACATAGTCACCGGGATGAAGTATGATTGAGTGAACTATGACTATCTGTTTCTCAAACTCTTCTCCTACTCTCTCGCTGGAGATGCTGCTGCTTGGCTGAAACAACTTCCACCTGGGAAGTTTACTACTTGGGATGCTGTGAAGAGTGAGTTTCTGAGGCACTTTTATGATGATGCTCGCTCTGACCAGTCGAGACAGAACATTCTCACTTTCTCCCAAGGTCATGTAGAGCCTCTTAAGGCTGCTTAGATGAGGTTTAAGAAGTACCAACGTGACTGCCCGCATCATGGATTCACTGAAGTGACATTGCTGGGCATCTTCTTTAGAGGTATATATCTCCCTTACCAGACCGCGTTGGATAATTCCAGCAATGGAAATTTTAACAGAAGGACTCCTGAGCAAGCTAAGACATTGATAGATAACTTGGTGAGCAGTAATAGCTGCAAGACTGCTGATAGGAGAAGGAAAGAGTCTGGTGGGAAGATAGATAATCAGGAGATAGCTGATATTAGGAGCAAGTTGGACACTGTCTGCAATTTGTTGGCTGGGAAGAAAGCTGTCCACTTTGCTCAGGAAGTTGACGTGTTTGGAGCTGAAGAAGACAATCAGGAAGAGGATGTGAACTACATTGGTGGTTCTGGATTCCAAGGGAACAGGTTTGGTAATCAGCAAGGTAACAGGTTCTTCAATGGTGGACAGAAGAGTGCTTTCACAAGCAACCAAAACTCTTCTGGATTTGGACAGAACGCTGGTTTTCAGAAATCTTTTCAGCAAGGTAATCAGAGAACCTATGGATCATCTACTTATCAGACGCCTCCTACTGCTAGTGCTCATGAGAGCAAGATGGAAGCTATGATGGAACAGTTGATGGAAGGTCAGACTAAGAATGTTGTGGACTTCAACAAGAAGTTAGATGCTGTGTATGAAGATCTTAATGGTAAGTTTGAGACCGTAAGCACTCATGTAAGGCAATTGGACACACAAGTGAGCCAAATATCTAGCTCGGTTAAGGGAAAAGGTGTAATGGAAACCCACATTGAGGCTTGGTCAGTCTATATTGATGATGGATCATACCAAGGGGAAAAATTTTAGTTGAATACAGCTGAACTGGTGGAAGAGGCTGAAAATTTCGAAACTGATGAAAATCTCTCGGGTGGAATCTGTGAAAATTTTTCTGCGTCGATCGATGCACATTGTGCGACGATCGTTGCAGGTCGTGGACAGACAGATTCACTCGTTTCTCTTGGAGCTGATGAAGAGACGAATCAAGAGCTTATTAGACTATTCCCTGGAGTATCTGAAATAACTCAACAGAAGATTGATGAGGTCAGAGCGCTGGGAGAGATGGATGAGAGGTTGAAGAAGAGCCATATTCTGATGATCCACCATATCACTCTTGTGTGCAGAGATACTTGGGGAAGATGCTGCCTATGGACGAGACGCTGAAAGATTGGGTGATAGTGGTCCCTAGACAGATCAGTGATGTGCTGCTAACTCAGATTCCTAAGAAGCTACATGATCCTGGTGTATTTGTGCTGAGTTGTTCCATCTTTGAGGATAGCTTTAGGCGTTCTTTGTGTGACTTAGGAGCTGCTGGAAGTCTAATGACATACTCTGTGGCAGAGAAGCTGGGGATGACGGATTTTTTACCTACTAGGACCTTTCTTGTCCTAGCTGATCAGTCAATAAGGATTTCGGAAGGAGTTCTTGAGGACGTCCCAGTGAGAGTTGGAAACTACTTGGTTCCGACAGACTTCTTGGTACTTAAGTACGACAGTGAGCATGATGATGCTTTGATACTGGGAAGACCATTTCTAGCCACAGTTGGAGCAGTGATTGATGTTAGGAACAGTCTGATTGACCTCCACCTGGGAGATGAGCCTCTACACTTTGAGATGGACATGCTGCGCAAGCCACAGATTGATGGTCATACCTTTACCATTAAGGATGGACATGGAGAGCAGACGAGTGGAACTTTGGTTTCAGATCCTGGAGATCATCACATCCCATCATTTCTTGGACGATCTCACACCGACACAACTTACTCTCCACCTTGGATGAGGAGACTTTCACAGAGGCATTCGCAGCCTCTGTTGAAACTTCCAAGAACCTGATCTTGTTTGTCCGGTCAAGCTAATGACCTTAAGCAAGCGCTGAGTGGGAGGCAACGCACTGTTTCGTTTTGCATATTTATTTTTGGTGTTTTTGTTAGGATTTTACGTTTTTTTTTGGTTGTGGTAAATTTTGTCTGCAGCTCTCGGAGAAATCGCAATGCAACGATCGATACGGACCTGTGTATCGATCGTCACACCACGAAAATCACATTGCAGCGATCGTTGCGGACCTGAGAAACGATCGACATGTGTCGCCAATCGCCTTGCAACGATCGTCGCATTTATGCGTAACGATCGATGCAGGTGCGAGACAGGTAAAAATCAGACAGAACTTAACTCATCCCATAACATTTTTTTTTGCTTTCTTTTACCAACCCTTGGCTTGACACTACTGGGGACAGTGTGTTTTAAATGTGGGGGAGGTAGCTACTGACTTTTATCTTTCTGTTTTCTTAGAGTCAGTCATGTTTTCAAAAAATTATTTTATTGAGTCAAAATGGTTTAAGTAAGAAACATTGAATTTTTGAGAAGTTAATAACACTTGCAGGAACTTAAGTGACCATTGGGATGAGCTTGCAGATCATTTTCTGACTATTAGAAAACCCCAACACGAATCAGCCTACTGAAGACACCCATATCACTTCAGGTATCAGAGGATCCTTTACTGACTTCACCTCTAATACTGACTTAATTTTTTCACCTAAGGGCTTGGTATACCTTGAGTCGGATTCTTTTGTTAATTCTGACACAGCTTATAAAGCTGTTCAATTTTGGTTCCCTTCTCCCCTTCCATAAAGTAAAAAAAAAAAGTAATAAACTGAGGATGAGCTAGTAGCTCCGAAGTGGTCTCGGGAGTGGTAGCTACCACTATTACCTCCTGTGCATCCATGGAATGTGTCCAAAGTACACCCCAAAACGGGAAGAACACTGATTAAAAAAAAATGATACTCAGTGGGGAAAAATCAGTTGTTAAGAAAAGGAAAAGAAAAGAAAGGAACCATAAAAAAGATAGTATGGTGGTCTAGATTTGACAGAGTAAGAGTCCATGTGCCCTTTGATCGATAATCCTTAGGTGAGACCGCACTTAAATTACTTATTGAAGTCAGTAGGGTGAATTTGAATGCTTGAATGTGATTGTGGAGTTTACTTTGGGACATTTGCTAAGTGTGGGGGAAGTATATGTTGGTCTTGATGTCTGCAGGTGAAATCTTTCATGTGGCTTACTAAGGGGAATCTGAGTGTTGTTGCTTCTAAGATGAAAAGAGTTTCTGAAAGTTTTCAAACCTCTTCACCATGTTCTAGTTCTCTGTTTTGCTTGAGGGCAAGCAAAGGCTAAGTGTGGGGGAGTTGATATATCATGGTTTTTACCGGTTTTAGACCATGATGTAAGTATGTTTTAGAGTCTTTTGGTGTTTCTTTAGAGTCATTTACAGGTGTTATTAGGTACATGCACGTTTGGAGCGGAATTGGAGATATTGGAGCTTTTGGAGCTTTTTGGAGCATTTTGGTGATTTGACCCGAGAGATAGAGTTCACTGTCCAAAATAGAGGAGTGTGTCGATCGACACACGTTGGCATCGATCGATGCATAGCGTGACCAGACAATCTCGGCGAGTCTAATGAAGATATTGGATATTGCAGTTTTGCCCAGAAGTTCCTGATATTTTCAAAGAAGCGCCAAGTCGTGATTAGGCTAATATAATTAGGTTTTGGAGTTTAATTTTAGATACGCTTTCATACTTTGAGCTGGGAGTTTCTGAGAGATTTTGGGGCTGATCTGAACTTGTATTGCTTCCTGCTTTTGGAGAAGATTTCGAACCCCCTTGTATTCTTTTACCCTCTTTTATGCAATTTATTTATTCATTGATCATGTTTTCATTATCTATGTCTGAGTAGATTCATAGTTAGGTTTAGGGATTTCATGACTTGCTAGATTTATTTATTTCATTTAAGGATTCATATCATAATTGTTCTTCAATCTAGATTGTGCTTAATACTAGTTTCTAACCTGATCACTTAGAATCTAGACCTTAGGTTGTTAAATTGACACGAAAGTGTGGTTTAAAATCTGAACTATTTAGGTTGAGCAATTGAATTACTCGCAAAGAAATTTGGTTTAATTGAATTGTGAACATATCGAACTTAATCTTAAAGCTAGTTTAATCTGTTAGGAATTGCAAAGAAATTTGGATTTCTGCTATTAGACTTAGAGAATTCTCACAACGAAAGTTGGTTAGTTCTATATCCGTGTTTGAGTTCTAGAACCGCGCTTAATTTGATCATGATTGAATATACTTAATCTGCTTGTCTGATTTCCTGAGAACTCCCTAGACTTAGCGCTTTTAGTTAATTGCCTACAAACCACTCTTGCTATTTGATTTACTTTTCTGCATTGCTTTTTAGTTTCTCATTACTTTCTCCTAGTTTAATTTGACAGTTCTTAATCTATCGTGACCTAGAGTCTCTGTGGAATTCGATACCCTATATACTATAATTGCATTAACTGTGCACTTACAGTAGAATATGATTAAAATTTGACCCTATCACCTTGCAATAATCATTAGTAAGAATAGAATCATAAACCGAGGGACGAAGAGAAAATCTGTCAGATATTGTTCGAAGAACCTATTGACAGATAGAGGATCTTTATTACATTTTTAAAATCCATAATCTTGGTAGCTAAAATCCGAAATAGAAAGATTTCTTACCATTACATCAATGTCGAGCTTACGACTAGGATTACTCTCGCCTATATTTTTTTGCAACTGTGGATTCTTTGATACTCTACAGAGCCGAATAAAAACGTGAAATGGATAAAAAGAAGAGAGATCAATCGAAACATAGATATTTCTTATTGATCTATTCTACCCTTTTGAAACAGCATAATCCAGCCTCTGTTTTTTCAGAACAACAGGAGTTTCCTGCCTTAATTCACCAGCACCATGAATATCACCAGGATAGACCTCCAGTAGAATCATCATCTTCCGCTTTCAAATTCTTCGCACCTGCAAATCAAGCAGCCATATATATAGTTTACTGCTAAAAAAACCTGACATTGGATAATCAAGAACAATTGTCAAGGGGGGCTAATACCTTTAATCTCCGATGATTTTAATGAATTCTCAGAATCGTCTTCTCTCTTTGAGCTATGAGGCTGTTTCTTCAGTCCAGATATAACTTGTGCTATTTCATCGGAGATTGTTGCTTGGGTATACTGGATTTGGGTCCGTAAACATACTGGGGAGAAAAAAACAGTATTTCAAACATTGAGCTAAACATAACTAAGCAACCAACTTTTCTAGATTTCGATTTGAAAACAGTAAGAAAGGTTAATTATGTATAATCTATACAACGTAAAAAAGAAATCGAGTTCACAATAGTGAAGATTAAGAAAACTCAATGGAAAGCTCGATTGCTTGATATGAAACCGATTTCAGGTGAAGACGATAGATCCAAATTCTACTGATTAACAGATTTAATCCTAAATAATAAAAACTAGATCTTACCAGCTATGAAGCGATGACTACATGAGATTACCAAAGATTTAATCTCGATTTCCAGATTCCAATATCTGAAATCGCGATGTAAATGGTATCTTTGTTTCCTGCCTTAATTTGTTTCCATTTCTACGACATAAAAGAATATCTTGTCTTATATGTTTTATTTTTGTTTGTCCATTTTTTAAAGCTGTGGGATGTTTGGTTATTGGGCTCAAAAGATTAAAAAATATTGGGTTGGTTTATATTTTGTTGGATTGTAGAATTATAGATATAAATATTTGGTAAGATATACCAATATATAATCTTCGAAATATGGTAGACAAATTTTTTTTTGTTGTCTGAATGCTAATGAAATAAAGTTTTCTATCTTTTTAACAAAAGAAATAGAATCCTTTCTAACTATTGGGCCCAGATTTTGTATATGTTTTTTTGTTATATGGACTTAAATTATAATTAAATTATTGGTTTAATTATGGGTTGTTTTGGTTTGTTTTGGTTTGTTGGTCTAACAGAACAACAAATTGTATTTTTTGTAAAAAAAAAATTTTTTATCATCTATACTTTTCGATACAAAAAAACAAAAATAATTAGGCCCACAAAATTAATAAAAATGTATAAATGTGCTAATATTCAAAATAGTTGTATGTCGATTTTCATGAAAACATTCTAAAACCATAAACCCTAATGTAGCTTAACTATTAATATAAATATCAACGTGGATTGACATGGATTGGTTGGTTTCCATTTATTCTGTTTGATAATGATTGGATGGCGAGAGATCTACGGTGGTGAACCGAACCAAGGTGCTTCTTATAGTGCTGGGGTCAGTATGGGTGCACTTGGTTTGATGTTGAATTCTGTTTTTCTTGAGATCACTTCGGTGCTTATGGAGAAACTTTGCAGAAAGTGGGGGATATCAAATATCATAATGGCTATTTGCTTTCTTGCAATGATTGGCACCTCATTCATTGCGTATCACATTGGTTACATAACATTGGTCATGAACAACCACCTGCCAGCATTGTATTTGCTGCTGTATTAATCTTTACAATTCTCGGCATTCCATTGGCAGTAAGTTACTCCTCCAGTTCTGATGTCAAGTTACTTACAATGAGAAAGAGAGAATGTTTATATTGAATAAGATCTCATTCGTATCAACACAAAAACATAAACCTACTATCCAAGAAAATCCTTATATTGAATAATCCAGTTTAGCTCTAAAACAAAATAAAGTTTGAGTACTTAAATTATGTAAATTATTAAAATAAATAATATAAGAATACCAATAAGACAATCTTAATTAAAGAATAATCTAAATACAATCCATTTATATTACAATAACTGTTAAAAATAAATAAAAACGGAAACAAATTTAAAAAAAAAAATTTTAAATCATATTTCGCGCTAAGCGCGGATCAAAATCTAGGCAAAACAGAAATACAACACAGAAAATACCATCAGTTATTCTTATAATTACAAAGTGTGCCACTCACAATATATTTAAAAATCTGTTATTTAAACCTGTCCATAATTAATAAATGCTAGTTGATAGGTTCTTAAAACTACTTTAACTATTGAAGATCTTAACAATAAATGTAACATAAATTTTTTTTTTTTTTGGCAACTCCATAAATTCTTTCTTATACAACCAACGTATGATTCTTATTATGTTTTTCATTATGTTTCATTTGTTATTTCATTTGTTATTATGACTAGAAGCTCATTTTACCATAAATTCTTTCTTATTACAATCATCTCTCTCTACTATTTATATTGTCAAACATTATTTGGGTTCATGTTTCTTTTTAATTTTTGTGATTAAATTAATGTGATGATTTTGTGATATATAGTAAATTGAGTATCACATTTTATATGTGTCTATAAAAAGAAGTGGATAAATACGTAAATTAATTAATACACGTTATTTTGTTTGTTTGTTGTTATTTCTGTAAATTAGTTTTTATTATAATAATTATGGTTAAGCACTTTAAAATTAATGTTATACAATAATTTGTAGTTTTTTTTAAACAACACGATATTTTATAGTTTACACATTTAATAATGTAATTATTTTTTATAAACTTACTAATTAGTTTTTTTTAATATGAAACTTTTTAATACATTCAATATTTAAAACAATAAAAGCAATTAATTATAAAAATTTGGAAAATTGTATTGATAAGAAATACAAATAAAAACTTTATATTTTATTTTATTATTTTAAAAATAGAGGAAAATTTCAAACAATAAACATTTTTTTTATTTGGAGGGCCACAATATCTTTTTATAGAATCCCATAATATTAATATAAAATATTAATATACTAATATAGTAACTTTCAATTTTTAACTTAAAATTTTTCTTTATGTGATTTAGAAAATAATAACAGCTAACATTATATTAATTTGTTTATTTTATATAATTTATAGTATTAATAATCAATATAAAAACAATAAATCAGCCCAAAATATTTTATTTTAGGACCACAAAATATCATCATGTTTTAAAATGGCCCAATAACTAATTGGTTGCATACATATAACTATAGATATTAAACTATTTGAAATCAATAACTAATTAGTTGGCCCAATATATGAGTATTTTGTTTTAAAAATGGCCCACTAACAAAAATTTTTTTTGCCAAGATGTCGTTTAGGGTTTCTTATTTTCTCATTATTTGCCGATCTCAAAAAAAAAAAATTCAGTCGAATCTATTGCATATCGGATCCTCGTTCTTACCATAATCTGCGCGATCTATATAATTCTCCGACATATCTCGGCGTTTCCCGGCCTGTCTAAGGTAAATATTAGCCTTTCCTTGTTTTTTATTTTTTTTTAATTTGCTTTGCTGAGATTATGTTTTCTATAGCTTTCTTACCATATTTGTACGATTCATCTGAAAAGTTGAAGTAATTATCTTAATATCACCCCTGTTTTCCGTCTCAATATTGCAACTCTGTAACATTTTTTTCTATTTCCATGTGAATATTAGTAATCTAGTTTAGCAGCTGCATCAAACATATCAGTGATGGCACAAGTCACTGAATAACTTGGATATACTAATGTCTAAACTTTTCTTTGATAATTTTCTTTCTTTTATCTGATTCTTGTATGTTCTTGTTGGCAGACAGGCAGGAGCCTAGAATTTGAAGCGTAGTGAACAAAGTCCTGACACTCAAAAGTTGGATAATGTTAGTCTTGCATTAAGATAGTTGATTTGTTTCATACGATTATTTCTTAACAGCTGCTTAATTATTAGTTTAATATTGCAGGTTGATATCCAAAGCTCAAGTTCTAGCTGTAAGTTCATTTCTCCATAATTGTTTTTATCTCTGTTAATGATATTACAGATTTCTTAGACTTACACAGGCCCTTCTTTCTGGCTTGAATTCAATGTTTTGTAGATGCCAATACTCTGATTCTTGAGGAAATATCTTGGGGATATCTGAAACGATTATGTCAAATGAAAGGACTGCTGGAATATTATCAATCCAGATATAGACAGAAAGCATTCTGATGATTATACCATTAAGCTTTTATATTGGTAAGTATTCCTTAGTAAATAGAACAATATATGAATTTCAGTGTTATAGCATTTGCATACTTAAGTTGAATGATATTCTTCTAACAAACTTACATATATATTTTTTTTTCTTTGGTCAGAGTTAAATGATGACTGGAGTTGATAACTCAGGAAAGGGAGCGCAACAACTTAAGTGTCTGAACTCGGTACTATATTCTTTTTAAAGTATGTGAAATATATTTTGAGATTTTAATAACTTCTAATTGCCCAGGATATGTTGTACATTCCTTCTTCTTTGAGAACACATTCGGATTTGACCCGTATATGCTGTCAAATTAGTCTGATGTTCATTTTGTTCTTTTCTGTTACTCACTTATCAAATTTATCTCTTTAAAACATTGACTACATACTTACAGGAGTTCAAGTTGAATCCAAAGGCAAAGACCTTTTCTACGTCTTATACAAAACGTCTTTCACCGGTTCCTGCTGCTATGTTTGACTACAGAAATGTGTGTTCGACAAAGGTTTGGATGAAATGCATTTCTCATACATTTTAAGCAGTTTGACATTGTTCTTATTGCTTATATTTTTAATTAAGTTACAGAAAATATATCTACTAATGTAAAAGCGCACATTTTTTTGTAGGATGTATGCGTGACTATATCTATGATAAAAGATACTCCTATTGCGTGTTGATCAGAATACATTCAGCTTTACAAAGTAAGTTCTTATTAAAACCACGACTCATTAAGGCGTCTTTGAAATGGTACTGGCTATCGGTAGTTAGGCAATGGAGGAAATATTAGATAGCCTTAGTTTCGGCAATGGCAGTAATATTTGATAGCTTTACTTTAGTATAAATAATTCAAAATTCTTGCTTGATTGGTAGTTGAGTATACAGATTTTTTTCCATAAACTTGGTATCAAATGTAATGTTGTTCTAAGCAAAAACTTTGCCAAGTTTGTTTAAAACATTCCAATGATAAACCATAAGAGTTGGAAACATTAAGAAGCCTTTTCCCAAAGTCTTCTTAACAAAATAAACCTTGTTTAAACTGAAAGTGATAAATCATTTAAAAAAATCGTTAGAAACCAATCTAAAATTAAAGATTTTGAAAAATCTCCTTGAACACCACATTCTTTGTTTCCTTCTGAGGCTTTCCATCCTTGTCCACGATCAAAAGTTTCAATCCTTTTTTTGATGTGACTCTTGAAACGGCCACATATAGCTGTCCATGCGAAAACACTGGGCGAGGAAGAAATAATCCAACTTCAGATAGAGACTGGCCTTGACTTTTATTAATCGTCATGCCAAAAGCCACAGCGAGAGGAAGTTGACGTCTTTTCATCTTGAATGGTAGTCTTGCATCAGAAGGGGTTATTGTGAGTCTTGGAATAAGTACTTTTTGGCCAACCTTTTCACCTGTAATAATCCTTGCCCCGATCATGAAATCATACAATTCTGTTATTTGTAATCTTGTTCCATTCATTAAACCTCCATACGGATTAATGTTTCTCAGCACCATCACGGGGCAACCAATCTTCAATCGAAGACAGTAATTTGGTAAACCAGATGTCTTAATATTGTTTAAGAAATCTGGAGTGAGAGCTTGGTCGTTTGCATATTTACTATCTGACGGATCTATGCTGTCCGTGAAGGAATTTCTAGCAGATTCCTAATCCAATTAGGCAATCCTAGTCTGAATTCCGAGCCTAGGATCTACAGGTTCATGTAATTGAATCTTATCAGATCTGGAGATTACCTGGTGATTAGCAGCGGAAGATTTGCAGATAATCGAGATCTAGAGCGCCTCAAATGCTGCGCCTCTACTGGTATCCACACGCACACAAACTGAACAGGAGGGATGCTAGTGCCTATAGAGATCATATCTCTCAAGAGGTTTCTCTCTAGTTTCTGGTGGCTGTGAATTAGGTTAGATTAGTGTTTTGGTCGACCATATATCTTTATATATGTTGACTTAAACCACCCCGGAATTAACCAACAATCAAACCGATTTAATTTGGTAATCCGCGAGTCGTGTCGACCGACACACTCTATGTGTCGATCGACACGGTCGATCTGTGTCGACCGACATACATATTATGTCGATCGACACTGTTCCAGAAACTCGATACTGAATGCATATCTAATATGCATTCACCCGATCATTACATTAATGATCAACCTCATGTTCAATGTTCAGTTTGCTTAGGTGTGTGACCCTGTAGGATCATATAACACTAGCAATGAGTTCTCAACTCATTGATCATAAGTGGCTTCTAGCAAAGCATTACGAGTACCTAGTGTCATATGATTGTCTCATCTCGACAACACGACTTTCTCTTAGAGTAAGTACAAATAGATTTCAGGACATTCCCAACAATCTCCCACTTGTACTGGAATCATCTATTCCTATAATCCCTTCGTCACTATATCTCGATCCGGCATAAGGCAAGATCCGTGTCATCCTTATTAAGCCAAAATCATGTTCATCGAATTCCGATTCATACTGACAAGCCAAACGACTGACAATCACCTCGTTTGAGTGTGGCCACACATTTTCTCAGTATCAAATCTTCGATGGGCCCTGAGATATTTATCTCCTGTTATATAGGAGGGACAATTCCCATCTTGTTCCATCCCTGTTCCTTCACACGCTTCATGATGCGCCCAATCAATGTCTTTATGATCACCAGTTACGGCTGACGTTTGACAAAGTCAAAGCGGACCAATTCACATGTAAGAAAACATGATGAACTCAGGTCTAAGGACTATACTCTATAGTCGTAATGAAAACTCTCATGACACTTATATAACTATCCCGTAGAGTTCTCATCAGTGGGTCATGTCCGATCATGTGTTCTCTAACACATATCTATGTGACCGACTTTAATACTCTTATTAATGACTCCATGAAACTTAGTCATCAGTCACCTCACATACCAGTCTCACGCGGTTGTTAATGTCCCACTTTAACAACCTTGACCAGGGAAAAACATAATTTATGTCATTTATTATCTATAGGGTTTCATGATCAAGTCACATACTTGATGACCTATAAAATGTCATAAATTACTTTGGGACTATTATTTAATAACCATTATTAAATAACATAGATGTCAGATTTCAATAACATAATCGAATTATGTTTATTCGAACATCATATCATAACTAAAATTAATAACAATGACTCCCACTAAAATTAAGATCATATCTTAAGACATCTAATGCCTTTAGCAGTAGTCTGACCCTCACATGCTCTTGCTCAGCGTGTGTTAAAGAACACTGCGTCTTGCTAAGAGTAATACCAAGAGTCATTTGCACAAAGCCCTTCTTGGAATCATGCATACTGGATCTGTGCAAGGCCTTATCACATAAGTATCTTGACACAATCCACTTAGCTTATCCAATCTATCTCTATAGATTCTTATTCCAAGAATGTATATGGTTTCTCCCTTAATTTTGTCGAAAAATAACCTTTTGAATCAAGTCTTAATAGACTGTAAACAATGGAACTTCATTTCCGAGGAGTAGTATGTTATCAACATACAATACTATAAATACAACTGCGCTCCCACTAGTCTTCTTGTAAACATTCGGTTCCTCTTCATTTCTGATAAAATCAAACCTTTTGATTACTTTATCAAAACGAAGATTCTAACTCCGAGATGCTTACTTCTATCCATAAATGGATCGATGAAGCTTGCATATCTTCCTAGCTTCATTAGGATCAATGAAAACTTCAGATTATGTCAGGTACACATTCTTTTCTAGAATTCCATTAAGGAAAACTGTTTTCACATCCATCTGCCAGATCTCATAACCATTATGAGTGGCGGTTGCTAGGAGAATCCGAATGGACATAAGCATGGTGTCTGGGATTAGGATTCTTCACAGTTAATACCATGAATTTACTTGAAACCTTTTCCACCAATCCAGCTTTGGACATCGCCATTCCGGATTCAGCGGCTTTTAGCCACTTTCGGAGTCAAGGCCCATCATTGCTTCTTCAAATTTCGCAGGCCCGTCACTTTCAATGATCAGTAGATCACGGCAATTGGTTACGAGAAATCCCCATTTCTCGGGTTCGTGACGGATCCTATTGGTTCTACGAGCTTCAGTCTTGTGTTAAAAGTCACGCACATATCTCATATGTAGACTTTTACCACGATCTAATTAACCAAGATTTAAACCGTAGTTAATTAAATCATAAACCAAAATATTTTGGTTCGCGACCTGTGTCGATCGATGCAACTTTTGCGTCGATCGACACTTCTACAGAAGCTCGCCTTTTCAATGTATATCGAATATACATTCACCAAGTCCTTTATAAACTTTAGGCACCACAGGTGCAGGTTCTACAACTCTTTGTAGATCCAACTGCTGCTCTTCCTCATCAGGTTGAGCAGTCTCCTGTGTTTTTCGAATTTCTTTGAGTTGTACTTTTACTCCCACTGTTCTTCTTGGAAAGAAAGTCTTTCTCAAGAAAACATAGTTCCGAGCAACAAACAATTTGTTCTCGAACTGGTTGTAAAAGTAACATGTCTTGGTTTTGTTAGGACAACCATTGAAGTAGCACTTATCAGATTTGGGTGTGAGCTTATCAGAGATTAAACGTTTTATATAAGCCTCACAACTCCAAGTCTCCATGATGGATAAATCAGTAACATTTTCCATTCCACATCTTATGTGGTATCTTTGTAACTGATTTTGATGGAACACTATTTAATGTAAACTTAGACAATTTTAGAGTGTATTCTTAGAAGGATATTGGAAGATCTAAGTGACTCATCATTGATCGAACCATATCTAATAAAGTCCGATACAGGAGGAGTGAATTGTGAAACACTTTCACAATCTCTCAGATGATCACTAAATTCTTGACCTAAGTATTCACCTCCATGATCTCATCGTAGAGGTTTAATACTTGTGTCAAATTGATTATGTACTTCATTTTTGGAACTCTTTGAACTTTTCAAAGATTCTGACTTATGTCTTATAAATAAGACATAACCAAACCTACTGAAATATCAGTAAAGGTAATGAAGTACTGAACTTTTCCTCTAGCATTTGCGCTCATCGGGCCATGTACATCCGTATGTATAAAGCCCAATAAGCCTCTGGCCCTTTCATTTTATCCATTCGCAACTTATGTCGACCGACACACCGTTTGTGTCGATCGACACTACCATTTCGAAAGGAGCCTTTGTCGTTCGACCCAATTAACAAGATTCACTATACTCATTATGATTCATAATCAAATGAGCCCAAAAGCCCATCACCATGGAGCTTCTGAATCTGTTTCTCATTTATGTGGCTCAAAACGATGATGCTGGAGAGAAGTTTGATTCGTATCATTTGACTTGAATCTCTTGGTATTAATGTTATATTTATGCACATTCTGGTTTAAAACATAAGGTCCATTCTGTAATGGATTGCTACTATAAAATATATCACTGTAATCAATTGAATAACACTTATTCTTAATTTGAAAACTGATATCCTTTCATATCCAAACAAGGATTAGAAATAATCTTTCTGCTCATAGCAGATACATAGTAGCAGTTCTAAGTTCAAAAACATGCCATAAAAGGAAAAACAAATGAAATACTCCTACGGTTAATGCAGCAACTCTTGCTTCATTTCCACGCGTAGATCCACTTGTCCTTTCTCCATAATCCTACTTTTGCTCAGGCCCTGCACATTTTCACAAAATATGAGTACCACAGCTGGTATCAAATACCCAATAAGTAGGACTATTAGAAGTAACATTTACTTCTATAACATAATACCTGAAGAAGAGGTCTCGTATGTCTTCTTCATCTTCTCATAATCTTCCAAGAATTTATTGCAGTTTCTTTTCAAATGCCCATAACCATTACAATAACGGCACTTAACATCTTCAGAAGGATTGGTTTTAACCTTAGGAGCTTGGCCAGACTCGCTTAGATTCACAATCGAGCTCGTCTTTCCATCACCTTTGTTCTTACCAAGTTTCTTAAACTTTTTACCCTTTTGTACCATAAGGACATCCGGGGTGTCCTTCTTGATGTTAGGTTCAGCAGTCTTAAGCATCCCATGCAATTCAGTCAACGTCTTCGTCAAGTTGTTCATGTTATAGTTCATAACAAATTGATCATAGCTTGACGGCAGTGACTATAGAATGATGTCAGTAGCCAACTCTTGGCTAATGGGACAATCCAGTTTCCCCAGGTTATCAATATAACCCATCATCTTAATGACGTGAGGACTGACTGGTTCGCCCATTGGTAGCTTGCACTCAATCAGAGACCTAACCGTCTGGTATCTCTGAGTTCGTGCCTGCTCCTGAAACATACTTTTCAGGCCAGTGATCATCTCTTTTGGCGACTCCACGTACTCATATTGCTTCTGCAATTCCGAGTTCATGGTAGCCAACATGAGACAACTCACATCCACCGCATCATTAGAATGCTTATCCCAAGCATCCTTATCTGACTGCCAGGCATTGGCTCGGTACTTCTTGGGGAGAACTTTCTCAAGGACATAGTCCTTTTTCTCCTGTTTGAGAACAATTCTCAAGTTCCGATACCATTCAAGAAAGTTGGATCCATTTAACTTGTCCTTCTCAAGGACGGATCGCAGGGAGAAATTGTTACGAAGGTTTGTGCTAGACATAGCTGAAAAACAAGGGAGGTTTAGTTATGATGCTCAAGAAATGAGAAGTCTTAACAATTAAGAAAACTCGCATTATATTCAAACAATGTTTCCTCAAGTGAATATAATGATCCAAGACCCATACTTCACTAAACTTGAGTGAGCCACTGGCTATCACCCAAATTTTAGCTATCTAGGTAAGCAACAACCTTGCTAGTTATATCCAATATAACTCTTGGTTGTGGATCGACATCTTATGTCCAATCCACCTGATGTCTCTGAGACCAAAACGATTTTGATGGCCCAGTCAAGTAAACCAATCTCTTCAGTCATGTAATTGTTGATGTCTTGCACTGCAAATCCATCAACACGATTACCTCTGTCTTACTCATGAAATTGTGGACATCTTGCACTGCAAGTCTATCACACAACTAAATGAGTCTTGACAGTTGACAAGATTGGAAAGACATCAAGTATCACTTGATATTTGGTTGAGGAACGGAACCTATAAAACGTTCAGTTTTATTATGTTTTAATTCTTCTAATTAAATGTTCTGTCTTGCTTTGGTTCTGTGATTGCAGGTTCCATAACCCAATCATCGAATCTTATGTCGATCGACACTACTATAGTGTCGATCGATGCAGAATAACCAAAAGCAATCCGCGATAACCGATCAATCCAAATGATCCGGTTTTGAATACCGGTCAGTGTCGATCGATGCTACATTAGCATCGGTCGATATCAACCTTATCAAATCAATCGCAGTTAAACCATCATTAACCAAGCTCGATAACCGGTCCAATCCAATTGGACCGATTCATCATTCTAGTGAGGTCTGTGTCGACCGACACAACTCTTGTGTCGATCGACACCAGGTGAATAAGTTCTATTCGGGTTATCCTTCTGTGTCGACCGATACCCGTTTGGTGTCGATCGACACAGTGCGATAAGCCCTAATCGTTTTTCAATCAAAAAACCTAAAAACTAGATTTTCATAAAAACGAATTTCAGCATGCTTGTATCAACTATACAGAGATTCAGATTCAACTAATCTAATCAACATGCCACAGATTCAATGGAACCCTAAAGCTCTGATACCACTGAAGGAATTTCTAGCAGATTCCTAATCCAATTAGGCAATCCTAGTCTGAATTCCGAGCCTAGGATCTACAGGTTCATGTAATTGAATCTTATCAGATCTGGAGATTACCTGGTGATTAGCAGCGGAAGATTTGCAGAAAATCGAGATCTAGAGCGCCTCAAATGCTGCGCCTCTACTGGTATCCACACGCACACAAACTGAACAGGAGGGATGCTAGTGCCTATAGAGATCAGATCTCTCAAGAGGTTTCTCTCTAGTTTCTGGTGGCTGTGAATTAGGTTAGATTAGTGTTTTGGTCGACCATATATCTTTATATATGTTGACTTAAACCACCCCGGAATTAACCAACAATCAAACCGATTTAATTTGGTAATCCGCGAGTCGTGTCGACCGACACACTCTATGTGTCGATCGACACGGTCGATCTGTGTCGACCGACATACATATTATGTCGATCGACACTGTTCCAGAAACTCGATACTGAATGCATATCTAATATGCATTCACCCGATCATTACATTAATGATCAACCTCATGTTCAATGTTCAGTTTGCTTAGGTGTGTGACCCTGTAGGATCATATAACACTAGCAATGAGTTGAGAACTCATTGATCATAAGTGGCTTCTAGCAAAGCATTACGAGTACCTAGTGTCATATGATTGTCTCATCTCGACAACACGACTTTCTCTCAGAGTAAGTACAAATAGATTTCAGGACATTCCCAACAGTCCGAACTCAAATATATC
The DNA here is from genome assembly GCA_030180135.1 of Orychophragmus violaceus. Taxonomy (NCBI): domain Eukaryota; kingdom Viridiplantae; phylum Streptophyta; class Magnoliopsida; order Brassicales; family Brassicaceae; genus Orychophragmus; species Orychophragmus violaceus. The sequence goes on from CM058230.1 coordinate 94,464,984, forward strand.
TTCTCTTCGCTTGAAACAAACAATTGAAGATGTTAATGTATAGGTTTAAAAATTGAAAGCATGATAAACGCTTTATGTCCAAAATATCAACAAACCTTTAATGTTATCCAACATGTGCTCGTTTATAAGGTTGACATCCTCATTTGTAGGACATAGAATTGCTCTTTCTTGATAAAATCTTGGTTCAGAACTGTGATGCTGACCAAAACCCTTTACATATACTTTATTACATATGGATTCTATTGGATCAGCAACATCTTTAATAAGAAATTCATCTGGAATGGTGATTAAAGCATCACCATCATTTTCACCTCCAATCCTTCCATCTCCAACATCTAGAAGCCATTGCGAGAACTCCTTGAGTTCTTTTGCCTCCGTATCTGTCATAATATCTGATAAAAGCCTCATATTCTTTGTCAGCCGAAGAACCTTACAATTTTTCCAAATGTAAGATGAGTTAAGTGCAGCCATTACAACCTCAGCCCTACCAGCACCTTGAATAACAGGTAACACTTGTCTAAAATCACCTCCAAACACAACAACCTTACCACCAAAAGGCTTCTTATCATTATTACCAATAATGTCGGATAAACTTCGGTCTAAAGACTCAAAGCAATGTCTGCTCATCATTGGTGCTTCATCCTAAATAATAAGTGATGCTTCTATCATTAAGTTGGCAAGATCAGTCCTTGGTTGCATATTGCAAGTGAAAAACTCATCTAGATTTAAAGGTATCCCAAACCTCGAATGAGCTGTTCTCCCTCCTGGTAATAGAAGAGATGCGATACCACTCGATGCAACATTCAATACAATATCTCCCTTTGATCTGATTGCTGAAGATAGTAACCTCCACAAGAATGTTTATAAACGTGATTGAATGCATGCACTCGTTTAAAATCAAAATAATAGACGTTGGTGATGATTTATAACCTGGTCTATTAAAATGTTTTCGCATGTTATATTCGATGTCTTCAGAAAGAAACTCCCATGTGATCTCCCAAACCTCCTCTGGCTTGGATAGAGTATCTGACATTACCATAACAACAAAAACTTCTCGCAGATATGCTGCAGAACCTGTAAAGCTGGTCCTGATTAAATCATCTATATATTCCTGATCATTTTCTAACAATCCTCGAGCGTAGCATGCCTCCTTGTAGGACGGATACAAAACATTGTTATATGTTTTGATGTCTTCAAAACTTTTTGGACCTGTAACAACGTTAAGCAAAATTCGCAAGTAGTATGCTGCTTCGATTTTTCTCGGTGCATAATTGATTCTTCCAATGCTGAATCCTTTTTGTCTGACCAACCACTGTTTCTTCCTCTTATCCCAGACAAAATACTTAGGAATTTCCGCATATGTATATTTCCTTGCTTCCTTATTCACCCTATTCAACTCAAACCAACCCAAAAACATCGTTCTCTCAAGGAGAACATTGCTGGTGATTTCTTCGTAAGTGTCATCATCCTTAAAAAAAAAAATTGTTTCCCTGGTAGATGAAAATAAAGCCTCTCAACTGCACATGAACGATAATGTATAGGAAGTTTGTAAATCCTCCAGGCTGCTTCACAAGAAGATACATATCTGAACAAAGTATAAAATCACAAGTTTATATAACGGTTTATATAAGAAATACTTGTTATAGTCTATAAATATATAACAAACCTGCAGCTGAAGAAGTCCTTGATCTCGTTTTCCTGGTTTTGGTCGTTCTTATTTTTGTTACCCTCTACACGAGTGGATGATCCTTTGTCTGGTGGCTCAACTGCTACAGTAACACGATCTGGTCCCTTATTTATGTACTTAAATAAGTATTTTATCGACCCAGACTGATTACACCATTCCACATTAATGTGAGCTTTGAAGCGTTTGGATAGATCCTTGTTGTAGGGAATGACATATATGTTGTCAAACTTGAACCCATTTTTCTCAACAAAACAATTCTGTTTATCACGTCTTCTATAAACCGGGAAACCTTCCTTGTTAACTGTTGTAATTTCAGCATGTTCTTTTGGATAGAGCTTAGAACAATTACCATTTTCCATACATGATGCGTTCATGTTCATAGGTCCACAAGGTCCATGAATCATCATATCCTTAACCACTTCATAAAGCTCATGATCTTTCTTTTTATCCGGAATCTCTGCCAAGATGATCTTGTCAATGTCATCGGTGGTAGGGAATTTTGATTTTGATTGCATAAACAACAGAATGTGGGCATGCGGCAGGCCACGCTTTTGAAATTCAATAGTATAAATTGATGCATTTCATATAATCACAAAACCAGAATTAGTTAACAATCCAAAAGAATAAGCGTAGTTTTAAACAGACTATCAAGAAAAAAACAGCTTACATGCGGCTGTATGGCCCAACAGGTTCTCGACAGTTAAAGCATGCATTAAAGATTCCAGCTTGAGCTTGAACATTCTGGACAGGATATCAGGTCGATCACCGCTATTGAACTTCTTCTTCTCTAGTAATCTTGTGATTTCAGGCCATTTAGGGTTGCACATAAAGGTAATGAATAGATCTGGGAATCCAAAATGCTTGCATATCGCCATAGAATCTAAGTAGTTGTTCTTCATGTACCGTGGTCCACCAACAAATGAAGCTGGTAGATAACACCTATTTCCCTGCTCATGCATGTCTGAATTTCCATCATTCTCTGATTGCTTGATAGAGTCATAGGTATCGGATCGCAACAACGTTTGATTTTGTCTGAGATAACGCAACCTGTTAGACTCTATGGTTGTAAATGCATCGATTAAAAACTGCTGAAACAATCGTTTAGAATGCAGAAGAGTATGACACTCATCATCTCTTTCTTGTATTCGAAAAGCAAACCACTGCCTTATGCTGAAGGTATCCCTCTTCATCTTTTCAGTAGCAGCAGTAGCTCTTTTTTTAATCCTAATACGAAAACCATCTTCTCCATATGTAAAAATTAGAGGATACTGGAGAGCAAGGTATGAAGGATGAACCTCATTGATTCTTTTAAGCAGTCCAGTTTTCTTATCGTCCAACACAATATCTCTTCCATCCACATCTAAATTGAAATCGTTCGGAATTAATGCCGCAACTTCAGAAGTTGTTGGTGTGTCATACGTCCTTCCATCCTTCTCACGACTACTAATAATCCTGATTTGAAATGAATCTTCTGGGTTAGTTTCAAATCTTTCTCTTGCACATCGAAATCTTTCCACATATGGGTTGACTTCATCTAGCATTTTCATAATTTTCTCAATCAGTTGCTTCCTCAACTCCATCTTCCTAGCTGATTTTACAGATTTACCATACTTGCTGAGATTAAAAGAAACAAAAGGGTTAAAAGATGTGTAATCCGCGTTTCTATTATTAATAAAGATGGGTTTTCTACTCATCTAATAGAATTCAGTATGACCAAAAAATACCTGATAGTAGCAACACGATTTTCTATCTCATTCTGCGTGTCAACAATATACATCTGGTAAAATTTGGGTGGAACACCATCTTTCGGTTTCAAACTTCCCATTAGATGGTAGTTTTCGCCTTGAAGTTGAAACATTTGTGGTCCCCTTCCTTTCTGAACAGTTCGATCAACCTTACCACCGAGAGAAGTCATCGAAAAATTCATGTTAACTGCCCTGTTATTCTCACGGTAATATCTACCGAGTTCGTCATCCTCGTGAAGAAGTTTCTTCAAAAGCGGGGGAGACTGTTTAAGTAGTGGCAATTTAACTTGCCCTTGGCCGCAGCAGAGAGAAAATTTAGGATTCCTTTTTACTCTCTTGTTCACACGTTCACCAAACCACATAATGGCACCACAAAATTCACATTTGTATGTTGGATTTCCTTCGTCAAGATAAGCTGTAATGCCAAATAGTTGGTTCTGTTAATTGTATTTAAATAGTATGAAATGTAGTATTACTCACATTTAGAATTGTATAACACAAATCGCCACATTAGCTTACCACTTGTTTGCTTTGCAATTGATTGTTTCTGTGGATTTGTATTCTGAAATATACATTTAAAGATCTCTGCCATACATTGAATGCGATTACTCTGTTTAGGAGCTGATTGTTGGACCAAACTATCTTCTTTATCGCTCTCTGCTTCCTAACTTGTTTCACTATCTTGACTACTGCAGTTGTAGTTTTGTTCTGCATTATCATCAGATTCACCTAACGAAACATATGAACGTTAGTCTTTGTAATATTCCTTGTAAATAGTTCAAAAGAAAAATAGGATTGTTAAAATAGATGTACAATCTGATACGATATCTCCATGATAATAATGATCTTCATTTGTCTCAATGCAGCTTTCATTTGTGTTAGTTACTGGTGGCAAATTGCCTTCAGATAATGGAACTGATTCAAGACTTGCAGATCCTTGTTGTAAGTCTCTTTCAATGCGTGGTCTTTTGGAACTTCTTTGTTGTGTTAGCAGTGAAAAATCTTTATTCAAAGTAAACAATACGTTAGGATAACATAGTAGATATATTCGACCAAGACTTAAAGCATTAGTTATATAGAAGTACAACCGTTTGAATCTGAACGAATTCTTTTAGATATCATCTGGTCTTGAGATTGATCCTTCATTATATTTTGTGCAGAATCTGAATGGTCAAAAGTTATGTGTAGGTCAATTTGGTTATATATATATATATATATATATATATATATATATATATATCTGTAAAAAATTAAACATTAAAAGATTGTAAACTGTTACAATTTACCTGTTGCAGGATCATTAGACATGGACAACGTGTTGGATGAGGAAGAACACGGCCATGGTGTATTCTGATATCGACCAGGTATGTTTGTGACATCTCCTAGCACCCTCCGGAACACATTAGATAAAAGGATTGAATTAGGGACTTCTGGAACAGAAGCTACTGTTTTATCATCTTTAAAAACATTAGGTCCTGAAGCTCTTTTTCTCCTAGGTGATTCTTCTTGATTGTGTTGATCTTCTACCCCTTTTCTCTTCGTCATCTCTGATTGATTATAGTTGTTGGATTATTATGTATTCTACTACGCTTTAGGTCGTCAAAACACTATTAAGCCCTATTTCATGTTTTATCTAAAATTAAAAATGTCTTGGCGGCATCATAATTTGTTTTTAAAATTTCGTTTTGGTTTTAAAAACTTCATATCTTTTCAGTTTCACAGTATTAAACAGAATTATATCTTGGTTAAGATTCACAATATTTAGCATATAGTTGGATTTTTTTTTCCTAAAATCGTTTGAGTTTCTGTGGTACAATAATAACATAGGTATCTATACAAAGTAACTAACTAAGACTAATTCTATCAGTATAATAGTCACAACTCACAACCATATAGATACATAACCATATCCATAAAAGAGCAATTGAAATCTAAGATTAAGGAAGTAAGCATGTTTCACAAAAGGAAGTAAGCATATAATATTTTGGTTTCAATTTATTTACGATATCTTCTATTAAATTGTTCTTTGTTTAATATTAATTTTGGAAAGTATTAAAACGAAAAAATGTAGTTGACAATATATATTAGGAAGATAATATAAATAATTACCATATATGTTTCTTACATACTATGGTTGATTTTTTCTTAGTTTGTGTTTATGCTAACTATTTGATAATCTAAAATAAATTTATTTCATAAAACTACGAAATTTAAATTTTCAAATAATAAATTTATTTCAATGTCTAAGTCCATCAATATTGATAACTCAATAAGACAACTCGTAAGCCCAATTATTTTCTCTATAAGCCCAATTCGTTGGACTGAAATCGACAATCTACAGTTATTATTGGGACAAAGAAAAAATACAACCAATCAAATTATGTACTGAAAACAAAAAAAAACGATTATGGCAACTTTCCCCTCTTGGTTTGTCCGCTTCTTAGACTTCATGGAGATCGGATTTGATCAAGATGAAAACTCTATCATCTCCTACTTTAAAACATAGACCAGTTGTTTCCAGAAACATCCAATTGTTGTTTTCAATTTCAATCCACGACTAATTAGAAAGGTATGCCCGTAATTTTACCCAGTTTACTTTATTGACTCAGTATCATATGAATGATTCTGTTATTCTTGATTTCGTTAGATTTTGGAACTCATTTTCGATTATTTTGGGATATACCACCTCGGAATCTACTGATTTGGAAGAATCAACTTTTAAACTTTTCTGTGTGATTACTCTAAATGTATTTAAATTCAAATTCCATAGGAAGAATATTAAAATTTGTGTCTAACACAAAGTCGTGGTTCATATTTCCCTAACCAATTCGATGATTGTCTTTTTAATTTTTAGATTTAGTGTTGAATTGACTATAAGTTCGTGAACCATCTTCAAAAAGTTTGAAAGGTTTGTTGTTTATGTCTCTGATTTTTATTTCACAATAACAAACAACCTAAATGCTATATTTCGTTAACAAAGGTCACATTAAACGTCTTTAAACTAAATTGATAACAGTTGTCTTGATGATTTGTCTTCCTGTCTATTCATGTTTAAGATATTACAGATTTCTTATACTAACACAAGCCCTTCTTTCTGGTTTGAATTCAATTTTTTGTAGATGGCAATACTCTGATTCCTGAGGAAATATCTTGGGGATATATGAAACGCTTATGTCAAATAAAGGACTGCTGGAATATTATCAATCAAGCTATATACAGAAAGAATTCTGATGATTATACCATTAACATATAAGATTGGTAAGTAATTCTTAGCTAATAGAACAGTATATGAATTTCAGTGTTATAGCATTTGCACATTTAGGTTTAATGATATTCTTCTAACAAATGTACATATCTTTTTCTTTTTTCCTTGATCAGAGTTCACTGATGACTGGAATTGATAACTCAGGAATGGGAGGGCAACAAATTAGGTGTTTTTTAAAGTATGTCAAATATATTTTGAGATTTTAATGACTACTAATTGCCCAGGTCATTGTTTGTTGTATTGACGTTATTATACTATGTGATATATAAACACCTTTTCTTTTTATTGCTTGCTATGAATAGGATACATCAAAACTTACGGATATTGGCACCCAAATACGTGGAGTGCTTCAACAAAAAGCTCAAAAATTAAAGGTAAAGTACTGAAATTATCTATAAATTTCAAAATTATATTTGGTTGAAAAACTTATAGATTGTTGATCTAATTAATTAAATTTATATCTATATTATTAAAACATTGAATCTAAAAAAACACTTTTTATTAATTTATTAAAAGCTGAAACAAAAAACATGAAATAATTCAATATGAAAACCATAAAAACACAAATAATAGTAAGAAGCATAGTCTGAACTTTAAATAAAAGCAATCCTAATTTTTTATTCCAAGGAGCCTTGAACCTCCAATCATTTTATCCTTTCTGATTGTTCATTTCCTCCTTTGTGAGCTTCTCGATCTTGATTTTTTTGGTGAGATTTTTCTTTGAAGTTGAAGTGAGGTCTGGTGTATCTTCATTTCCATTGTTTGAACGTTTAGAAGGAGTTTTTAAATCTTCAGAAACTTCTTCATTGTCTGTCAGAAGTAGAGATTCCTATACACAAGTTAAAATATTACATATTAGAATCTAATTAATTTGAATTTTACAATAAAAAAACACATAGTGACATGGTTGAAGACGTTTACCTCATTTCCACTTATGAGAGTAGTCCCTTTGTTTGATTGGCTCTCTGTTTCAGAGAGCAAATCAGACTTGTCCAATTCACCACACATCCAAACTTTCATAGCTTTATAAAGGTATGATCCATACTGGACATTATCTTTATCAAGAGAGATTCCAAAGGTAAAAGTCTCCCCGACCAGACTTGTTATATATCTCAAAAGGAAAATAACTTGGGTCTTGAAGCTGCATATAAATATTGAAGGTCCATTTATTGATCTACCATATACTATGTACATATTTTCAAGCTGCATAAACTATGTTTTTTTTTTTCAAAACTCAGCATAGTCGATATATAGTATAAAATACCTCATCAAAAGATCCATTGGTCAATGCATAAGCTGAAGCTTTGGTAATCTGCATTGCTGTTGTGTCCAGAAGCAAGAACTTTCCTTTTCCAGTTTCGTCTTTGACCAAAAGATGCAACTTAAACCTTGTATATATAAGAAAAACATAGTTAGTTAATTGTGAAAAGATTTTAAAAGCAAAGCTGTATGAAATGGTCAGAATATACCTATGTTTAACATTGGTTACATCATCATCACACTGTTCACAGTACCATGTTTGTACCATGCCTGGCAGCAGTTCATTCTTAGTAACTCTTTTGTTACATGCCTTACATCCGAAATAAAACCATCCCCAGGCGGTGTCTATGGCATCTATAGTACAAACAACTTTGCACTTATCCACCTATGAAAAATAAACAATTTTAGTTCATTGAGATGTTGGAATAGTATTCAAGATAATCAAAATTTATGTAAGTCAGACCTGTGTAGCACACAACATCTCAGATATTGTCTTGAATGGATATTCTGACCATTTCTCACGCTTAACTTGTAGTTCTTGCTTTTCATCTGGATTTTTAAAGATTGTGATAGAATTGCTATCATCCTTAAACCTATATATCAGAAAATACCCTTAATGAACTGTTCAAATATCCTGCGTGTATATATTTCTTGCACAATGAATTAAAACATAATAATCACTTACGCTTGCTTTAACTGTTTTGCTTCATCAATTTCAGGATCGATTACAACCAGGGATGCATCATATGCGTTGGAAATCTGAACCGCTCCTGTCCAATAAGTATATACGGGTAAGTATTCTACAAAATCACTTAAGTATAGGTTTTGATTAAAGTGATTTACTTTGATAGCTTCCTATCTTAGCAAATCGAATCAGGAAAATTACAGTCCCATTATCAGCCTTCTCACAAGCTTTATGAACAATTTCAGCAAATTTTCCCCAAAGACAGCATGCAACACGTTGATCACTGTAGTTTTCAAAAAATTAAATGTTAGGAATCATCATTTTTAGGTATAGTTTTCTGTTTTTTTTTTAATATACGGTGCAGATAAAACATACTTGATATCTCTTAGGGTGAACTCCAATTTTTTCTGTCTTTTCCTCCACATTGGATGTTTTGGATTTCACTAACACCCAAAACCTGACCAATAACATCTACAAAACAAAAAAATTCAATTAGATCTAACACACAACTGCTCAATACAAAATTCTTCACATAACAGATTTTATAAATATTACTTACCAATAAGGAAACATGTTTTAAGTGTGCCTCCCAAAATCGCATCGAAATCAACCAAAGTAGTGAAGGTGTTGGAACACCTTCTGCCACATCGAGTAATGGTGGTATTGTTTAAAAATGACATCTTGTAAACATGAGCAGTTGGTCTATAAAGACCAGATGCATTAGTCAAATTAAAGTTTGCAATTATCATCCATTCTCCCACTACCAAAAGCTTTTCAAACTTATTGATAAAAGCTTTTTTGCAGCTACCATGGATTTTGATACCCTAAATGAAAAAACCAAATTAGTATGAGCATATTTATGGATATAGTCAATTACATATATATAGATGTCGTATCTGACCTTTTGATCTGCAAAAACAGCTTCCAATGTTTCACCGGAAAACGAAGTGAATTGCTTCCACAGATGGAGGAGCTTCACCTGAATTCTCCAACCTGTTTTGAAGGGTTTGACTTCATCAAGGTTAGTTATCTTTTGACTCATCCGTTAGGGTTGGGATAGACTGCTTTTGGTTTCTGAAACTTTTGAGTTGTAAAGTCCTTAGCACGGATGTCATATATATACAACTGCTATGAGCAGTTAAGATATAGAATATCTTGCTGGCCAAGTCGATGTGAAAGTGGTAGAATATAGTATATTCCAATTATTGTTGAATTTGTTAGAGTATATTTAGAAGATAAATAATCTCGGATTTAAAATTAGTTATAGATTTGGATATGAATTTAAAATGTAGTTATTATATTATTTAGCTGCCGATTTATTTAAGATTTTGTACGCAAATTGGAAATATAATTAAGCTTTCAATGATTTGAAAATGGTATATTCTGATATTGTGCCGAATTTAAAATGTAGTGTTTGTTAAGTTTGTGTCTATCAAATTGCTTTGACGTTATGATGCCCGTATATAAAAATGATAGGTTTGTAAAAGATTATATTGTTACGATTTAGAGAATAACTTCTATTTTCCAGTTTAGTCTTATCTTCAATATATGTAAAAAAGCAGTAAATTTAGAACCGGCATTATACATATATTGATTAACCGGGTTTGTTCTATTATTGCTATTGGTTTGGTTTTACTAAGATCTGTTTTATTGTAGGTGAAGTATTGTTTCACACGGAATTGGACAAATTTATATATGAATGGCCTTGCAAAACTATTGACCAGTTCTGTGCAGATGAGGAAGAACATATGTTTATATTATTCATGCAATATACTTTTGAACGATATATGTTTTGATTGAATTTTTTGTTCCGGTTCAATTTTGCTGGATCATACAATTTCGATTTCGTTATGCAATCATAGGGAGGAATAAATAAATCATAGGGAGGAATAAATATGAAATGGCAATATATAACTTAACATTCGGTTTAAATGAATTGTGCAATATGGAAATGTCACTAAATTAACTATTCCCGTTTTTATGCATATCCTGCGAAATATTAAAGTCATAAAAATTTAAATACCAAAAATACCCTTAATGAACTTGTAAAAAAATCAAATAAAACCAGTGGCATGAATCGTAATATCCCACGTAAAAGTAAGGTTAGTTTCATATTTAGTCACCTGTTTTAATAGTATTGATTGATGACGTCTCAAACTCTCACTAATTCATTTTTTTTTTAGTATTTTGGTGACAAACGTATATATATTATATAAATCAGACATTTTGATTACAATCTTATCATATCTTTTTTAACTTCCTAACAAATACATTTTGACATGATACATGATTTAAATAAATATTGTAAAAAGTTGTAGTCCATGGTCATGATATTTTCATATACTATAAAAACAAAAATAATTTAAACATAAAATTTCAAATTAATCTTCAGTACCTAGTTTTTTTTAATAGTAAGAGCTGCAAAAAAAATTAAGAGATTGCACTAGAAGATAGTCTTAAATTTTTAAATATTTAGTGAATATTTTCCTAGATTACGTACAAAATATTCAAAAATAATAAAATCTCTTTATTTCTATATTTAAATTTGTTTCATTATGCAATTAAAATAATCTACTATATATTATTTGCGAAGTGCGATGGGAGAAAATGATGAGTCATTGATGATGTGGATGAATCTTGACCAATCAAAATTATGATGTCATTGATGACATGGCTTAAATGAAAGCTTTTGATTGGTCGAGAGCATTTATGACATTAAAAATAAATCAAAATTCGTTTAGGAAATTTTTGGATTAAAAAAACCAAAAATCGAGAATTAATCTAATTTTGAAAATTAAATGTTGTTTCATAAACTTACGAAATATAATCTTAACTTCTTTCCTAAATTTTAGATTACAATTAATATTCATTTCATATTATATTTCCTTATTTTTCAAATTCAAAATAACACCCCTCCTAAAATTTAGCAACTAATAAATATCAATAATAATGAGCAAATTTAAAATCATGACAATATCTAGGCCTGGGCGTTCGGGTACCCGTTCGGGTTCGGTTCGGGTTTTTCGGATTTTCGGGTTTTCGAGTTTAGAGATATAAACCCATTCGGGTATTTTAGAATTTCGGTTCGGGTTCGGTTCGGTTCCATTCGGGTTCGGTTCGGGTTCGTGTACCCGAAAAACATAAAACAAAAATAAAAATTAGTTATATTTAAATAAAAATTCGTTAAATTTTGATTAATATAACAAAACCCTTCATATATTTTGTTTATTTTTGATAATTTAGTTATTTTAGCGTAAAAATAACTAATATATTTAAGTTTATAATTGTAATTTTGGATAATTTTGTTATATTAAGTATAAATATAATTAATATTTTAGGTATAATTGTAAGTCGGATATTTCGGGTACCCATTCGGTTCTCGGTTCGGGTCGGGTTCGGGTTCGGTTCTTCGGATATAGGAGTTTAGGACCCGTTCGGGTATTTTAACGGTTCGGGTTCGGTTCTACTTTTTCGGTTCGGGTTCGGTTCGGTATTTCGGGTCCGGGTATTATGCCCAGCCTAACAATATCTTATAGAATATTATAATCTTCCAATTGAAGATTTCGAAAACTTAGTCCAACCCTAAATAATTTGATCATTATAAATAGAGTCTCTCCAATGCATAGAACATCCACGTATCGAGACATTTTTTTCTATTGAAATTAACATGGTTCTAAATTTTGTAGTTTTGATAAATTTGCAGGTTTGTTTCATAACAAACCAAACGAAAGGTATTTATTTCTTACAATTAATAAAAAAAAATTAATTTTTTTATTTTGCTATTTATGATTCTGTAGGTTTTTTATACCAATCATTACGAAAAGATATTGGGTTCTTATCATTTTTATTTTGCTATTTATGGTTCTAATTTGTTTTGTGGTTTTGATGAATTTGCAGGTTTGTTTCATCTCAAACCAAAAAAAAGTATTTTTTCTTATACATAATCCGAGTTTTAATTTTTTTATTTTGCTATTCATGATTTTACAAGTTTTTCATACCAATCATTACCAAAAAGTATTGAATTCTCAAAGTATTCATTTTTATGAACCAATTCATAGGGTGATTTTCTTTAATACTATTCTCTGATATATTGGTTTTTCTAAAACAATTAATATTTAGATTTGATCGTTGTAAATTGTTGTAGTCTACGCAGATGCGAACAACGAGAGACATAAGCTGCCAAAAATATTTTGGTGGACAAAACGACAATCGAAGATTTCAACATCTGTTTGATAAAATTGTCAATTTCACAAGACAATGCGAACGTAACAGACCATAAAGCACATATAGATCTCTCAGATAAAGTGAAGGCTTTTTTCACATGCAGATATGTTTCGAAAGATTTTTTTATTGTTTTGCAAGTTCTTAATTCTATATTCTTTGCTCCATGTCGTCCATATATATTATGGGATTCTCTCTACTTATGTTGAACAGATACAAGACATGGAGATGATAAAGCCACAAAGTGAATTCGAAGCAAAACTTGTGGCGAGGAAGATTTTCCTTTATTTTGCTTAATCTGGATCTTTGTATTAAATTCTGATTTGATGATTCTTCAGATTAAAAACATAAGACTTTTGGGCGTTTGGTGCATAATTATGGAAATTATAACATTTATGTTAGAAAGATATTGTATTGGGCTAAGCTTCAAACTTGCGAAATCAAGAGTAAGAGATATCTTTGTATGAAACATTGTTCAATGGCTGTCAAGACTGACATGAGCAAAGCTTATGATAGATTAGAGTGAGAGTTCATAAGAAAGGTCATGCAAAGAATGGGTTTTCATGAAAGATGGATAAACTGGATAATGCAGTGTATCACTACTGTTACATATTCATTTATAATCAATGATTCACCTAAAGGAAAGATCTACCCTCAAAGAGGAATCAAACAAGGAGATTCTTTACCACCTTATATCTTCATACTCTGTAGCGAGGTCCTCTCTGGACTATGCAACCAGGCGCAAGAAGATGGCAGCCTCCAAGGTATCAGGGTCTCCATGGAGAGTCCCAGAGTCAATCATCTGCTCTTTGCAGATGACACGATGTTTTTCTGCAAAACAAATGCACAAAGTTCAGAAGCACTCCTCAACATACTGAAACAATATGAACAGGCATCAGGACAAATGATCAATAGCCAGAAATCATCCTTCACTTTTTCCAGGAAAGCACCGCCTGAACTCAAAGCAAAAATCAAGACCCTCCTCCAAATTCCAAGAAAAGGAGGTACAGGTAAATATTTGGGCTTACCTGAACACTTTGGGAGAAGGAAAAAGGACCTCTTCTCCTCCATAGTAGATAGAATCCGGCAGAAATCTCTGAATTGGTCAACCAGATTTTTATCACCAGCAGGAAAGCTGATTATGCTCAAGAGCGTTCTGTCTACAATCCCATCCTATGCCATGTCCTGTTTTAAGCTCCCCGGATCTCTTTGCAAGCACATCCAATCGGTTATGACACATTTTTGGTGGGACAACAATGCTGGAAAGCAGAAGATAACCTGGGTGGCCTAGGACAAATTAACCAAATCAAAGAAGGATGGTGGTTTGGGATTCAGAGATGTACAAAGTTTTAATGATGCTATGCTTGCTAAATTAAGCTGGAGGATACATGAAAATCCTTCCTGACTTTTAGCAAGGATACTAATGGGCAAGTATTGCAAGGATTCAAACTATCTAGACTGCTTACCACATGCTGCCTCTTCACACGGTTGGAGAGGAATTTTGATAGGCAGAGATCTTCTAGTCAAGAACATGGGATGGGCTATCGGTAATGGTCAATCTGTAAGTGTGTGGAGGGATGCTTGGCTATCCACAAAAGAAAAAGCCACCCCCATGGGACCTGCACCAAAAGAAACGCAGAATTTAAAAGTGTCTGATCTTTTCTATGAGAACACTACAACTTGGAATCAAGAGCTGGTGCAACAAACCTTGCCAGACTACGCCTCTACTATCCTCAGTATCAAGCCGAGCCAAAAAGGAGCAATAGATAAAATGATCTGGCTAAAGCATTCCTCAGGCAGCTACACAACCAAGTCAGGGTATTACTCTGCGTTGGCTGAGTCCCCAGTTTCAATGCAGGAAATGCAGCCAAGCTCACTAAAATGGGTCTCCGATATTTGGGCTATACAAACTCCACCAAAGCTAAAGATTTTCCTCTTGAAGGCCTATGTTAATGCGCTACCAGTTGTCTCCCAACTAGCTGCCAGACAAATTCCAATCATTCCCACATGTAAGAGATGTGGAGAACTTGAAACAATCCCACACTTGTTTTTTCAATGCGATTTCGCTAAAGAAGTGTGGAGAATGGTACCCTTTGTGAAGGCATTGGACTCATCTCGGTTTACAAGCTTCTCCACCGCTTGGCCGTTGATTCGTTCGTCCCTCTGTCTTCCTCCAACAGGTATAAGCCACGGTCCACTAGCGCCATGGATCTGCTGGAACCTCTGGAAAGCGAGGAACAACTTAATCTTCAATGATCGCTTCTCATCATGTGCTTCAATCATCACCGATTCAATTACAGAAGCAAAAGAATGGATGCAAGCTCAGGAAGTAAACCCAATTACTCACCAATCGTCGGAAGCGAGCCCTATCCAGCACGACGAAGATTCACTGGTCTGTAGATCTGATGCAGCTTGGACAAAGGAGTTGAACACTGCGGGTCTAGGCTGATCATCGCGGATCCTTCATCTCTTCTCACTCCCAGACTGTGGACTTCATGAAATCTCCTCTTGTTGCAGAAGGATTGGCTCTCCGATCTGCCATGGAAAAAGCGATTCATCTGGGTGCTAGAACCGTCGAATTTGAAACAGATTCTCTGCTACTCATGAAAGCCATCTCAACTGGCTCAACCTTTTCTGATCTCTACGGAGTAATCTCGGACATTATCTTGTATCTTCCTCTCTTTGACTTTGTTGTTTTTCGTTACATCCCACGATCGCTCAATCAGGAGGCTGATCTTGTGGCTAAACGGGCCTTGAGTTTGTATCTGGCCCATGGACCTCCAATTTAAGTTAATGAAAATGCTTCGTGACCAAAAAAAAAAAAGATATCTTTGTATGAATAAAGCAACCCAATGTAAAAAAAGAAAAAAAAAAAAAAAAAAAAAAAGCAACGAAATGGGTGTATATATAAGTGAAAGTTAAATGATATCGATGTAGATTTATTTTCTAAACAAAAATGAAAGACAAAGTTATTACTGTATACCTAACTATAACTATACATTACAAAATATATAGTATCTTTTTCGAGAAAAATATATAGTTTTCTTCTTCTCTATAGTGACCAAATAAATGTTCCCTATAAATATTTGATAGAGGACGTCGGCCAATTTAAAAAGGTGTACTACTATTTAATAAAAAGGTCTAATAGTAATAATAAAAAATAAGTTAGTTTTTTTCCGATAAATCAAATATATTGAATATTTAGTTTATCTGTATGTAATTGGTGATAAACATGAATATTTCCTTTGGCAAAAAAATATTATAAAAATATAAACCTGCAACCCCCCCCCCCCCCCCCCCCCGAAATATCTTTCAAAATTTACAAGTGGAAATTTGTTAAAGTATAAGAAATAAATACATAATTTTGTCACCAAAATGTATTATAGAAACTCAAATTTAGTTAGTGAACAAATAAAGACAATAATACAAACAACTAAACTTCAAGTTAAATTCATGATAATTTATAAATAATTACTAATGAAAAAAAAATAGTTAAAATATATAAATAATGTCAACATTTAAAAGGAAATTTGTTTCTTTAATATCTTGAATAAATAATTACTTTATCATTTTTAAATGTAATAATCAAGTAAGTTAGGATATTACCTTTTAAATTTATTAATATTGTTTACAGAGTTAGGATATTAAATTAAGTTGTATGTAGAATATAATTATTAGATTTCTTCATTCAAATAGATTATATATTTATTTTATAACAAAATTGAACATGTATTTAGGATATTACATTTTACAATTTTTAAACATAATAATCAACTAAGTTAACTTTCAAAATTCTGAATATTGTTTATATGGTTAGGATTTTCAATTAAGTTGTTTGCGGCAATGTAATTTTTGCATTTCGATATTCCTATTTCTGATTCAGTAGTTATTTTATAACATAATCCTCTTTTATTTTGTGGTATATTTTTGATATCGAATGATAAGATATTGCAGATTCAAAATGATAAGATATTGCATATTCAAAATCGCATTTAGCTTGCTTTAATAAGACAAAAAAATTCATTAAGACAAAATTTTCAAATCTAGGTGAATTTTTCATTCGCATTTGTGATTATATGTGTGATGTCTCAATACCACTAAACTTTGAAAGCTATGAACAAGATATGTTAAAGAATAATTCCATAGCCTAAATAAGGTGTGGCCCTACATTTGGTCTTATTCTCTTACAAAAATTAGAGGAGACAAAATCAGACATAACTACGGCTTCTTAACCAAACTCTTTGAAAAGTAAACTTGCTTGCAATGACATTGGTTAAGATTAAGAGTTTGAGATCCCTTACCTATACAATATGGAAAATACTTTTTATTTATTGCTCTTGATGAATCTGTAAGTCTTTTTTTCAATACTGATTTCCTTATCAATTAGAAACAGTCATTCATTTCTTTAAAAAATTACCAATTTCTCACTTTTATTATAATTTACAATTATAGGGTGTTAGAATTGAAATATTTAGATAGTTTCACCAGAAGAAGTGAAATATTACCCTTCATATATTTTCAAACTCAACTGTTTATGCTAACTTCGTATGAGCTGCTACTCTTTATTAATATGACAAATTAATAATCATAATATTAACAAATAGCAATCTATCACATTCAAAATATACACAAATTAATGTCTAAGAACTCCAAAACTTTCACAGGTCCTCTGGGTCTAACAAGTTACATATAAGTTGTAAGTAAATCTTATCATTAGGTAATGAAATCATCTTTTTATTTTGTTTATAAATAAGGGACCAAAAATGTTGCTAAAATTTTTGCTTAAGTGTGAGTTGGGATTTGCGTATTTGAGAGACAAAGAAGACAAAAATGGTTTCTATTTATATATATCTTCGTTCTTTTCTCCCTTTTCACTATATTTAGATCGCTCCCCAACACCAAAAAACCTCATTCTGATTTTGATTCTTTAAGACTCCTTTATATCTTATACTTAATATTTGTTCTTTTGATCTGTTTTAAGAAGAAGAAGAAGAAGAAGAAGAAGAAGAAGAATAAGAAGAAGAAGAAAAAGAAGAAGAAGAAGAAGATTACTCGACTACATGTATCAACTACATGTATCATAACTAATTTAATTAAGCAAAAAACCCTCTAAGTTAAGTCACCCTGCATAGTATCGACAAACATCTTATATATTTTTTACCCATACACTTACTTCTTATAATATATTTTAAATTGGAAAATTCCTAAACAAAACATAAACAATCATCACAAAAAAAAAAATTCACTCCGTACAAGGTGCGAACGAGTCATCTAGTTATCGAGTATATTTGAAGTTCAAAAATATAATAAAAGGTAAATCATGGATTCTAAATTTTAAAACTATAATTGCTGATTTACTTTAAGAACTTATTATTTTAACAAAAGAGCATATATTCTTAAAAAAAAAAAACCAAAACAGTAAATCTTTTTGATATATAGATAAATTAAATTAAATGTAAATTCTTTTCCAAACATTTGGTAATATATTATTTACGTGAAATCTTTGCTATTTATTGGGATGTGTGACTTTATTTGGAATACGTAACAAACCTAATTTCATAATTGACAAAAAAAAACATATTCTAAAACATACAAATTAAGCAATATGCTTAAAAATCAATAAAATTCAGAATATTTATATAATTAAATTTTAAATTTTGAACTATCTTTTTCAAATTTGAAAATATTATAACAATTTAAATTTTACAACCAATATATTTTATATTTATTCGTATCTAACATAACCAACCAACCTAAGTAGCTAACTACTTGCACTATAAATAATTTACTGAACCATTTTTATGACTCGAAGCTCATTCTATGGTTTTTCTTATTGTGTTATTTTTTTTAGTCATTGTGTTTAATCTTTGTTCCTGGATTATAATTATTCGTTCTTCATTAAATTTTACTTAAATAAGCTGATAATTAATATGTGTTTGTGTAGAGTTTAAACTCAACATAGTTGATGGAAGCCTTGCAAACTGAAGACTAAAGAGAAGAAGCCTAGGAAGGAGATTTCGAAAGAATTGCCTTATATTTTCAGGTCAAGAGCATAGACCTTTATTATATATATAATTTACTGATGTATTCACTTAGGTGTTATTCAATCATAGATTTAAACTCAATTCTCTAAAGTTTTATAATCTTCAAGATTTTAAAATTTGACATTAGTTTTAAGTATTCATGTGTGTGGATTCTAAAATCTCTGCAGTATAGCTTAGATTTTGTTTTAAATAACTTATTCATGAAATTCCATTGGAATTCATTTCAAATGACTCTAAATACAAAGATTTTAAAAGTTATTTAGTTTTGAATAACACTGGATTTTAAAAGTGTATTTGAAATCTTAATTGAATAACACCAAATTTTAAAATCTTTTAGATGTGATTTACAAATAAGAGATCCAATAACACTGGATTTTAAAACATGATTTAGAATCATTAATTGAATAACAATGGATTATAAAACCAATAGAATTGACTTTAAATCAACTATTGAATGTTTTTGTGATATTTGTTTATTCATTTATGTTTTTCCTTTTGTCATTTACAGTTATAAAGACATGTATACTTCACTGGAAAAAATAATCGATCACATATGAAGCATTATAAACAGTTTGGATAAAGTCATAACCGGCTTTTAAATCAATTTTATTTTACGAAATTATAATGTCAAATAAATAATTTATAAATCTATTTATTTTAATATAAATGTTTTCTAGTTTTTACATTTATATTATACACATATATGAAGAATAAGAAGAACATGGAAATTAAAGATCAAAGCAATGTTATGAGATAAAATTAAAATAATAATGTATGATTCATCTTTTTTTTTATAATAGGTTCTACATAGGCGTTGAGATACTTAAATAGAAGAGTGAAGACAATGAATCTATTCTCAAGAACAATTGGCATCATACAAATGCTATAATTTGCTGATCAATGAAGGTAGTTTCCCGAGTCTACAAAGTGGGATATGTCTCTCAAGTATGAGAAGACCAATGTCATACGAGAGAGTTGTTGCTTAGAACAAATAATCAATAAAGAAGAGAATGCTCATTGTATCTACTAATTTGTATTCATCATTTCTCTTTTGTTTGAGATGTAGGTGTACTTTTAATATAAACTGTTTTTCTTTTTTTTAGACCACATTTTGCCTTTTGGTTTTATTGTAAAACGATTTGTTGTTGTTGATGTATGTTTCTGTGAAATACATTGTAAGAGAAGTATTTTGTTTGAAAACACAAAAATGCTTGCATTTTGTTTGGTTATGTGTGATGATGATGAGCATTTCCTTTTCTGATTATTATTGCATTTAGCTCTCCTAAATGTTACTCAGTTTCTTCACGAAATTTTTTTTTGCCCACACACAATTTATCATATTTTGTGTCCTTAAATGTATGGCAATCCTTATTCCTTACACTCAACAATAGCTATCTTTATTTGGTGCATGTTTCTGTTTATAATAAGGTAACTAAAAGTTTTGATATAATATTTACAAAAAAAGGTAGCAGATTTTTATGGAAGTTTTCAAATAAACATATATTTTGTTAAGTAATTTATCTTTACAAAATAACAATCAATTCAGTTTTAATTTAATTTATATAATTTAAATATAAGTTTCATTGATGACATATCCATATAAAGAATGTTCTGTAGGAGGTGTATTTAATATAGTATTTAGGAATAACCGATTTTAGTGTGTGTTTAGGTGATTTTGAGTGAATTATAGAAGTTGTTATGATTTAGTTCATTTTTTTAAACTGGATTGGCATCCGAATCAGACAATATTTTGGGTCACAGGTCAATGTGGTCTTATCAGATTTATCTGGATTTGATGATATTTTCAGAAAGTATTAGTATAATCATTTCTATATAAGACCTCCAAATATATATAAAAATTACCTTTTGTGTTAATTACTCAAATAATCATAAAAATGTTTTAAAAACAAATGATCATTAGTTTATGTATGAACAGTTAAACTAATAAGTTAAAGCTTTGTTTGATTATTTTCTAAGATTTCTTAATTCAATTACGTTTCTCGATATCTTACTAAGATTATTGGCTTAATTTTTTTGGAGTGTTGTGTTTAACTTTTTCAAATCAATCAATAAGAACTTAAGGGGAAAACAATATTTTTAAATTTGATTTCTTCTGGTTTGTAAAAAAATTGAAAAATTAAAATAATATAAATCTAAAGGTAAAAATTTCTAAAAATGTTTAGTATAGATTATTAGAAAATGGAAATTAAAAAAAAAATTAAGATGGATAAAATTGATAAATTTGATGTATAATTATCAAAGCTGGGTAAACCGGTTTGACTGGACGTTTACTGAAATCCAGGGTTTTGTCGGTTTGATACGATTTTTTAACTGGTTCAACTATTCCTTGAGTTTTTTTATTAATCTAACCCAGCTGATCATTCAGTTCGTGGTTAAACATGGTCTGGTTGTAGGTTCGGTTCGGATTTCAAAACATACTATAGTCATAAATCCCATACGAAAATGTGTAGATTCAAATAAAATTTCAAAAGAAAAACACAAAATGAATATTTTATTAAAATAATTTTATAAGAAAAATTGTTCCGCGTTTATGCGCAGATCAGAATCTAGTTAAAAATTAATTGTTAATACAGTAAAATAACAGTTCAAAATAATGTTATTAGAGGTATTTAACAATTTAAAAAATTTCTATACAATTAAATTAAATTGAATATATAAGTATTTCTAAATATTTCATATACTTAGAAGATAACAATAGTAAAAGGATAGTGATCAAAACTCAAAAGGTTGACAAAAAAAAACTCAAAAGGTTACTTTTGTTCTGTTGTGCATTATAATACCTTTTAATATACATTAATACAAAAATGCCTCATCTGCTTACAACGCGGGTACTGGGCATAAGGCCCAGGGAAAATCCTCCCAGGTGAAGCTGGCCTGCGGTCTAATTGGGCCCAGGGAGATTAGTCTGGACCTTGGTCTGGGATCCTCCCTGGATTATCAAAAAAAAAATATATATACATTAATAAAATTGTAAATTATCTCGACGGTTATTTAGATTCGTGACCAAATGGGAGAACAACACACACGACCGATAAAAGAAACAGCACAAGTGCTCTTCAAGTGTATGTACATCAGTACATGAGTTGTCTCTTAAACTTAAGTTTTATTCAAACGTCGCACGTGTGTGTACGCAGTGGCGGTGGGAGGTGGGGAGTAAGGGGGCAGCTGCCCCTAGTACTGTCAAATGGTCCGTCCAAAGCCCATTTGGGCAGGACCAAACTGACCATTTCGTTTTGGGCTGAAATTGGTCGGTCTGAAATGGGCAATGGTCCAAAAAATGTCCATGCCCAATAAAGACCATGTCCATTTGGACATGACCATGGACAGCCCATTTTACTACAATCTAAAATTGGTTGTCAATGCTATTTAAAATTCACTTTTGCGATTTTGGCATGAAAAAACATTTTACGGTTTTAGCGAAAAAGTGAATTTCACATTTTTGGCTGGAAAATTAGATTTTGAGATTTTGGCAGGAAAAAACGAATTTGTGGTTTTGACGGAAAAACAAAATTTTACGGTTTTGGCGATACTCGATTTTGCAGGTTTGACAGTAAAACATGGCTTTGGCACGAAAACTCAGTTTTATGTGTTTGGCGGAAAAACTCGGTTTTGCGGTTTTGGCGAGAAAACTCGTTTTACGGTTTTGGCGAGAAAACTCGGTTTTGCGGTTTTGGCGGAAAAACTCGGTTTTGCGGTTTTGGCGGGAAAACTCGGTTTTGCGGTTTTTGCGGGAAAACTCGGTTTTGCGTTTTGGCGGAAAAACTCGGTTTTCCAGATTTTGGCCGAAAAACTCGGTTTTGCGGTTTTGGCGGGAAAACTCGGGTTTCCGGGTTTGGCGGGAAAACTGGGTTTTGCGGTTTTGGCGGGAAACTCGGTTTTCTGGTTTTGGCGGGAAACTCGGTTTTCCGGTTTTGGCTGGAAAACTTGGTTTTGCGGTTTTGGCGGGAAAACTTGATTTTGCGGTTTTGGCGGGAAAACTCGGTTTTGTGGTTTTGGTGGGAAAACTCTGTTTTGTGATTTTGGCAGGAAAACTCGATTTTGCAATTTTAGCGGGAAAAGTTGTTTTGCGGGTTTGGTGGTAAAACTCGATTTTGCGATTTTAGCGGGAAAAGTTATTTTGCGGGTTTGGCGGGAAAACTCGGTTTTGCGGTTTTGGTGGGAAAACTCGATTTTGCGATTTTAGCGGGAAAAGTTGTTTTGCGGGTTTGGCGGTAAAACTCGGTTAAGTGGTAAAACTCGGTATGGCGGGAAAACTCTGTTTTGCGGTTTTGGCGGGAAAACTTGGTTTTGCGGTTTTGGCGGTAAAAATTGTTTCGGTTTTGGTGGTAAAACTCGGTTTTTCGGGTTTGAAGGTAAAAGATGATTTTTTGGTTTTATAGTAAAACTCGGTTTTGCGGGTTTGGTGGAAAAGATCAAATTTACATTTTTAGCAGAAAAGTCAATTTTTACGGATTTGACCGGAAAAGTTAATTTACGGTTTTAGCGTAAAAAGTTGATTTTACAAAAAAAAAAAATCTGATTTTTGTTTTGAAGTCAAATCTTTTTAACCCTAAACCATGGACGGACCAAT
This sequence comes from Orychophragmus violaceus, assembly GCA_030180135.1. Classification (NCBI taxonomy): domain Eukaryota; kingdom Viridiplantae; phylum Streptophyta; class Magnoliopsida; order Brassicales; family Brassicaceae; genus Orychophragmus; species Orychophragmus violaceus. The sequence goes on from CM058230.1 coordinate 94,488,482, forward strand.
GTCCATTTGGTCATGCCCATTTCGACCATGGACAAAATTTGTCCAAAGACCATTTGGACCATTTTCTTTTGGTCACGACCATAGCCCGTCCATAATAAATTGGACTGGGCTAGACCATGGACGGACCGACCGTTTGACAGCCCTAGCTGCCCCCTATAAAATATTAAAATATTTTATATTTTTATTGATTTTCAGAAATTATTAAATTTAAATGATAAAATTTGTTCTAATGTCTCCTATAATCTTAGGTTCAAATTTATGCTGCCTCCATTTTATATGATTTTTCCCCTCCAATTTTGTCTTTTATTTCCTATTTGAAATGTTTAGTTTTTCAAATAGAATTAGTATTTAATGTTTATTTCTAAAAACATTCCAATTTCACTTATTTTCTTAGAATAATATATGTTTTGATGAATGATTTCATATTTTATTGTTTTATTTCACTTATGATTCTAAAATTATACAAATTTCAGATAAATCATTCATACTATCTAACTAATTTTTTTATAAAAAAATAAATATTAAAAATAAAAATAAATATTATTTTAACATATTTACTATATATAAAATAAAAGTTTATGATGTATTAATAATTAATATTATTTATAAAAAAAATAAAAATTAACTATAAAATTTTTGCCTCCGTTAAAATAATTTTCTGGCTGCGCCACTGTGTGTACGTAGTGATGGTAGAACAACTAAGATCATTCTTTTTGGCACTTAGGCCGGTAAGAATCACATATGATACGCAAGAAGCAGAACCGAACCTGGCGACTGTAATATGCAATCTCTCGACGTGTCACTGTCAACGTCCGTGACAGTCGTATAGTCACCGTCTAAGTTGATTACTTTACTCGGTCCATAAGCTCCATAAAGTTGAGAACGGACCATAAACTTTTTTTATATATTTCAAATATGCAAGAAACAACGATCATGATTGTTCTTTATTTATATATATACTAGAGCACAAATATTATTAAATATAAAGTTTTTAAAAATAAAAATTATCAAATTATTTAAAAAAAATTAATAATATTATAATATTTATAATTAAACATATTTACATTATTTTATTTAATAAGATATTTTATAACTTATTATAAAATATATAATTAATTTTTATTTAAAATATTTTATTATTTACATATATAAATTCAAAATTTATATAAATAATACGAATTTACTATAAAAATTCAATAAAATATAAATTAATATTTAAAAATATTCATAAACGTTTTGATATTTATCATCTTCTTATTGAAAGTTATGTATATCTTTAAAATAAAATTAAAAATCTTCATAAATATTTTCATATTTATCATCTCATCTTATTTTTTCACTTTTTACTCAAGATTGTGTATATCTCCAAAATAAAAATTTTAATATTTCATATTTATCACCTTATTTTTTAAACAAAATTATGCATATTTTCATAATAAATTTTAAAAACATAATAAAATAACCAATATAAATTAAAGTTAATAGAGTAATTAACCTAATTTCATTAATGGCAATTTAGTAATCAGCCATTCTGAAAGTAAATATAAGGTCAAAAGCACTTCTCAATTAATATAAAAATTCCGGCACATGACATGCAAAAGGCTATATTTATAAAGCCTAATTGACAAAAATATAAAATAAGAATAAAAATCACTACCACAGTTCCACAACTTATGTGAAATAAATTTTAAACTAGTTGCAAAAACAAAATAATAATAATAAACTGATCGCATACAGGTTGAGTAATTCATCTTATTATTCGAAACCAGAAAAGGAATATGATATAAATCCGCGACTCCATGTTTGATTACTGTTAGGTTAAGAGGATAAATGTAACACCCGTCTCCCGACGAACCAGAGACGCGACATTAGGACGTCCGTTGAACCGAATTCGGTCCAATCGGGACGCCAGCTCAACTTGTCCCATGTCCCAGGCGCCTCCTTCGTATTCAAATCACCAATGACGTCACGTGACTGTATCTATCCCGCATCCGGACCTGCAAGAAAACGGGGACAAGAAAAGAAAAGGAGGCTTGAGTAATTATTTCAAACACAATCACCCAGTGATGTCGGACTTAAGGAGTCCGCGATCCCGCTTACACTACACAACTACGAATCACAAGTCCTAAGCTAATAACACCTTGCAAACAGGCCCGAAGGCTTCACCACGCAATCTACATCCACTCGTGCTTTCACACTCATGGACCCCTTCCTTCGACATGTAGGCCCACGCAATCCTTTATCCTTCTGGGGGTTCGTCAAACCCACGACGCCTTTCTCAAGGGACATGCATCCCGTACGCATCCCTACACGCAACACCCTTTCGGGGGCCCTACCACAATTCTAAACAATCATATCCATCACACACAATCAACGTTTTCGGGCTTAGTGATATCCAAGCAGTTCTATGTTCCACAATCAACCACTTCAGACGTCCTACTATCCCTACACTACCTAGGAAAGACACTATTAACAGAGGACTATCGTCCGGAATTGAAATAGAGCAAGGGAGATAACCGACGGTTTCCTCACCTTATCCAATGAAGAGGGCAAAACGGTAAATTATAAGCTCCGTCAGCCCAAACGGACATCATATCTGGAAAGAGGACGTGAAATCGAGTGAGATAGGCTTTCGTTTCACTTGAATCGGGTTTAGGATAGTCAAGTTATGGTCCGACGAAGTTTGGTTGACTGAAAGTCAACGGTCAAGTCAAAGTCAACCGGTTGACCCGGTCAACCTAGACCCAAACCCAGACTGAACCAGGCCCATAACCATAACCAGCCCAATTACCTAAACCAGACCCTAACCAAACTAAACTGGGAATTGAATTGATTTAAACCAGAAATTGAATTGAACCAGCTAAACCGGATTAGATATTGAAATTGGAAGCTAAACCGGAATCGGATTGAACCGGACCAGCCAGCGAACCGGAACGGCGGTCAACGGTCGGCGACGGCGGTCAACGGCGGCGGCGGTCGGTGGCGGGCGGTGGTGCTCCGGCGGTACTCCGGTGACGGCAGATGGCGGCTCCGGCGACGGCGGACGGCGGCGCGTGGGCTCCGGCGGCGGCGCGTGAGACTCCGGCGCGTGGACCCTCCGGCGCGCGTGGATCTCACGCGCCCGTGACTCCTCCGGCGAGTGGCGGCGCGTGCGGAGGCGCGTGGGGCTCGTCTCGGCGGCTCCGGCTTCGTCTCGTCGCGACGGTCACGTTGGTGTGCTCGGTTTCTCGGGATTTTGGGTATTGAAAAAGTTACGAAAAGTTGAAAACGTTTTTGGTGTTCGGAAGCTCAGATCTGAATCCGGGGTTACCTGGTGAGAGTGGGAGAGAGAGAAAACGTGAATAGTGCTTCTTGGATGCTTCGAACGTCTCCAGATCCAGACAGAGCATCGCCGAAAGAAGAGAATGAGTTTTCTAGGGAAAAGAGAGGCTTATTTATAAGGGAAAGCTCTGGAAAACCCTAGGGTTTTTGGGAAAAGGCTATTGGGCCTTGGGCTTTCTCTTTCTTTTACAAAAAAAATTTTGGCGGGCTGGTATGAGTATGTTACAATTCTCCCCCCTTGAAAAAGAATTCATCCCGAATTCGGAGATGTGCGGTTTCCCGATCACTCCTGAACTCAAAGGCACTGCTCTATTCAAGCGTAGGACTAATCGTAACAGGAAATCCGTTCGGAAGGCACGATGTAAATAAAGAATAAATATGAATAAGGAATAGGGCTAGATAGCGTCTATAGAATGGAATAAAACGACTACGCGAAAACCGCGGAAACTCAAACAAACGAAAAACCCCAAACACTAAGGAAAGAAATAACTACGCCCTACTCCTAGCAACTCCCCAAAGCCCCCCGACTCTAGCCACTCGATGATCCTGGGGTCCGGTACTCCAAGTCCTGGTCGCCAGTGTAATATCATGTCCCAAGAAATAGTCAACGAGCAGCAGAAAAGTCAACGGAGGGCATTTTCGTAATTTTCAGAAGATGAGGGCATTTTGGTAATTTTACCAAATTGCGAGCCGAAAGTGGAGGCGGTCAAAATGTTCTTCTTTTTGGTCATAAAGAACATTTAGAAAACCAGACGTGAAAGAAACAGAGAATAAATGAGTTTTACGGACTATCGGGAAAGGAAACCGATAGAACCGACAAAACTTGTAAAATTCATAACCGGAGCTGCGGGTTTCCAAACGGAGTGATTCGAATTGCTAAAATCATCTAAGAGAATCTGGAACCTGAAAATGAGGCTTGGTGAATTTATGGAAGCAGCTAAGGATTTTCTAAAATATTAAGCGTACAACCAGTTTTTCCGAGAAACCGATACAATGTTCGGATAAGCGAGAAGACCCTCTACAGTCCATCAAAAATTATGAGATTTTTACCACAGCTCTATTAGAAGATTTATAGGCTATGGGTGAATGGATCAAGAAGGATTTGACTCCTAGATGAAGTTATAATTTTTAGACCATTAAAGAGTAATTAGTAGCTAAAAATCCAAAATAAATTCTTTGGAGCTTGGGCTTGATTAGGGCTGCATATGTATGGAAGATAGAGTCATTATGGACTTTATGTAAGCCCATTTGCAAGATTGTGCCACGAAATTATGCAAAAGGGAAGAAGAGGCTTTGTGAAGTCTTGATTCAATGAATTTACAAGAAGATTTTAGGTCCAAATCCAAAGGGCTTCTAAGTGGGCTTTCTGTACATGAGATGGGTGATAAAAAGAGTGGTTTCTGGCCCTACATGGAATGGTTTCGTGGCTAAGAGAGAGGAGGAGGAGATGTCAAGATTTTGTGTCAACAACTCACCTTATGTGGTGTCATTTGGAGAAAAGAAGAGAGTGACACTTAGCACTCCATGTGTCACTTGTTGGTGATGCATGCAAGCTGACCTTCAGCTATAAAAGGAGGCCTTGGGTGACACTTCTTACTCACACCAAAAACAAACAAAGAAAAAGAGAGAAGGAGAGGAAGAGGAGGAGAAGCGTGGGGAGAAGGAGGAGAAGAAGGAGAAGAAGAAGGAGGAGGAGAAGAAGAGGAAGACCGGAGGAAGCCGGAGGAAGAAGAAGTCGGATGATGAAGAAGAAGAAGCCGGAGGGAGGAGAGAAGAAGGAGGAGCTGGAGGGGAGAGAGATAGAGAGAGGGAGGAGAGAGAGTGAGAAAAATAGAAGAAAGATAGGGAAAGGAATATTAATACATCGGAATATTCTGAAGAATATTCTTCGGAAAGGAATTTTTCCGACGTAATAATCTTCCCGATAAACCGGATTTCTTTTATTTAGAAATAGGATAGACGGTTGTAGTAGCCATCATATGAGGGTTATCCAGGGGTTCGGAATCACCAAGGTCAAGTGCGGGTCAAGGTCAGGGCAAAGCAACGGAGGTTCGGGTTAGCATCAGGTTCGTGTCGGCTCTCGGAGTTCCATCAATCCATCCATCCGTCGTCATAATAACACTGTGAGTCGGCTCACAGACCTTTAGTACATATAGACCGGGAACCGTAAAACCGTAGCTTTAGAAATATTGCATACCTGATAATTAAAATGATTGGTTAATATTAAATAATTGGACGTTAATGATAAACCGGTTAGGATCAGATAAGCATGTTAGGGTTTAAATAATTAAAAGGTTAATCGATTGTGTGCCGCTAGGTTGTTAGTAACGCTTGATTGATGCATTCATATAGAACCGTTTGGATAGGATCGTATATGCATATATATTGTATTAAGGACGATAATTAATGAATCTATATACGGGAATTAAGACGACATTAAAATATGAGTTAAACCTAAACAAACTTATAGAATATTGTAACGGGATCGGGGTTTAGGTTTAATAGCGGGGAAGGGTAATGAACTTATTTAATTAATAAAGAGATGTCGGGGAGTTAGTAAGTTTACTAACTTTAAACCGACGGATCGCAGAGTTATTAAAAAGGTACTTAGGATGAATTTAATAAGGAAAGTGGTATGAGTTGTAAGCCGTCTACGGGTTAGTAATCCGTAAACCCAAGGTAGCGGATAAGAATGGATTAAAAGACTTAGAAACCCTAATAAGCCTGCTTGTGTTGTGATTGTGTGATTGTGTGATTGATTGTGATTGCGTGATTATATTGCTATTGTTGTGAGCTTTGTGTGCAGGCTTGTTAGACTGCTCGGTGTTGGGCCGAGCAGTTGCTGTGGACACTTACTCCGGTAACGGGACCGGATAAGTTAGTGGTGCTGACTAGGTATCTTACCTAGTCAGAGCGGAGAGATTGGTAGTGTAGAGGCTTGCGGAATGGTTGGGGTTTGCTATTATCATTGATATTGATTGTGTGATCTGTGCTAGAGTCCCAGCGAGTCTGCGTATTTATATTTCGGCACTAGGACTCTAGGGTGCGTTAGATTCCGCAAGCCTAGGTTTTGATTTCGTTCCGGTACTTCCGACCCGATTGGATCCTCGGGTTTTACCTAATCGGATCATGATGATTCTCGTTATGGTGTTAACCTATCGGGTGACGCCGGTAGGTGTGTGATTCGGAGAATACGGGGTCATGTCTAGGGCCGAATCACATGGAAACTCTGTCTATCTAGGGGTAGTCCGAGTCACCGCATATCGATGGACGGAGAACGGTGTCCTACTCGTGGGACCTTGTGTACACGTTTAGGAGTCATGGGTTAGTTACCATATAGGTGACGATGTAAACCCGTGGAAGTTACCGAGTTCGTAGGGCTCAGTGTTGTTTGTTCTTTCTTTCGTTGCGCGATAGATAGATCGAGTCCAATCGAGGTTTATCTTTGGCATTGATTGTGTGTGTTTAGGTTTATCACGACATGGTATTGCGTGATCGACCATTTATTCCTGCTGATTGTTATTTTGGGTTTGGGGCGGGAATTTGTAAACTTTAGATAGATTAGAAGCCGTTAGTGGGGAGCCGATTCACTGGGTGATTTTAGATCGCTCATTAGACTCTTTTGTGTTTTTTAGGTTTAGCAGCGACGGACGCGGGAGGTCCTCGGTGTGGTTTCGGGTTGCTTGTGACGGGATTTGATTCGTGATTTTTGGGTGTTTTCTCGGTTCGGCGTTATTGTTATTTCGTGTGTTGATTTCTTTGTATATTTGACTTGACGATTGTTTGTGAAATTCTATTAAACGTTGTACTCGACGTTGATTACTCAGAAATGAAATTGTTTCCCTGATATGAGGTTTTAATTCCGAACCGACACAACTCATCGAAGTAGTGCAAGTGGTACCGCTTGTACTATGGATATGAGGATAGCGGAGTCAAGGATAGATTGGTGCGAGCCTTTGTCTAAAACCGAACTAACTTTGGCTTCGTCCTGTGGCGAACTTTTCCCGTTCGACTTACTCGGGTTCGATCGGTCATGTTCTTGTTTGATTGTTGACCGGTCAGCTCGACGGTCAGCAGAGAATGGGAAAGGGGCGTTACAGCCAGGGTACAACTGGACTGCCTCACTTCCATCCTCTGACGGGTCTGAATCTGGCTCTGAATATGTGATGATGATCACAGGTGGCACTGCTGCCTACTCCTGACTTGGTGTAGCCTGCTGCTGATCAAATCCCTCCGGTCCTTCCTCAGGAATGTTCAGCTGCTCATCCAACCAGGCATAGTCTCGGTCCTCCTGCCTCCGTTGCATCCTCTGCTCTCGCTCTCGGTCCCAATTATCCTGCTGCTGGGCCCACTCTGCATGTTGCTGCTCAAACCTCTCTTGGAACCGTCATAAGGCGGCCCTCTGCTCTCTCAACCAGTCCTGATCTGCAACCTCTTGCTCTCGCCTCAGACACAGCTCCTTATCCCAAGTGGCTTGATGTTCAGCCATCACCTATCATCGGGTGTCCTCATCCCTGCGACGCCTCTCTCTCATCTGTTGTCGGTGTTGGGAATGTCCTGAAATCTACTGTACTATCTCTAGAAAGTATGATAAGTGTCGAGATCAGACATAAGTCATAAATACTGGGTGATCATGATGACTTGCTAGAGCCCGCTCTTGATCTATAAGTTTAGGACTTATTACCAGTATTGTATGATCCCAAAGGGTCACACACCATAGCTAACGGGAAAGTTAAATGGAATTAATACGGTAAGATGCAAGGCATTTTACTGTATTTGTACAGAGAATTGGGCCAGACAAAAGACAGTCTTTTGTCTGATTTGGGTCTTGGGCCCAAAAGCCTAATAGGCCATTAGTTTAATTACTTGGGCCCATATAAGCAAGAGGGAGGCGCCATTAAGCCTAGTAGTCTGCGATTTTATTAGGTCTGGCCGTCCTCTCTCTCTCTGTTGTTCCAGCTTGGTCTAGCAGCCTGATCCAGTAGCTTGTAAGCGTGTGGATACCTAGGAGGAGCCGGTAATCATCAGCTCTTGCAGATCTCGATATTCCCTTGATCAATCCGCTGCAATCAAAAGGTAATCATCCTGATCTGTTTATGATTCATCTGCAAATCACCTAGATCCTAGTTGATTATGTTAGGTTGTAATCTGATAATTACACCAATGAACACACATAATCCTTCGGTGGTATCAGAGCCTAGGTTATTAGGTTTTTGCTTTTTGGATCATACTAGGTTGTTTATTAGTTTGATGAATCGATTTTAATGAGTAAAATTGATTGAGACTTGGAAAACCTAGAAATAAGAAAATCTTGTTAATTAATGTTAACATCGTTTCTTTGTATGAATCGTGATGTTCGAAACGATGACTTTGTTTTATCGGATGTTAAGAAACGTGTTAGGTTTGATAATATTCAAAATCAATTTTGTCTTTAGTGAATGTTATAATCGCTTTTGACTTTGCTTTATCATAAGAGAAACGATTTGATTAATTTGTTAATGTATAAGAATCGTCTTTGTCTTTAAGTGATAATGGAAAGGTCAATGTTCAAGCGAATTGGAAAAGTCGATTGTTGAAAGCAATTATAAGAATCTGATAATTTTTGTCTTTGTCTTTTAATGGATGTCATGGTGACAATCGCATATGGTTTTTGTCGTCATTGATCTTTACTTAACAATCATGAGATAATCATAAGCTGTTGACTTTGCTTAATAATTAAGAATCGTTTCGCATAAGGTTTGTTAACATGATCGTAAAAGATTGCTTTGTATGAATCGATTAATAATTTAATTGGTGGTTCAAGCGGTTAACCCAAATCGCGGTTTGCTGGAAATTATTTAATACAATTGGTATTATTTAATTTCTGGTTAGACCGGATTTAAATTCAAAATTGAATTTTAACCTAAACCAAAGGCTGGTCTAAGTTTGATTTGGTTGGACCAAATAATTTAGAGCTGGTCTGGTTTAGTAAATAACCAGTTGGATTTAGTAGTTAATTTGGTCTTGGACCAGAATTAATGAACCGACTCGGTTATGTCAAATTATTGGGCCAATTGGAATTCTGTGGTCTTGGGCCAAGAATTGGGCCTATAATTTGTGACCCAACCGAAAACTTTAATAAAACATTAAATTAGAGAGCTTCTAATATTAGAAGTTTCTAATTTTGGCATGTTAGGAAACTTATAAAAAATAGTATGTTTCCGATTTAGAAAGTTTCTAAAAATAGTAGGTTTCCCTAAATAGAAAGTTTCCACATTTAGTAAGTTACTTGAAATGGAAAGTTTCCCAAAATAGTAATCTTCTATTTTTGGGAGGAAATCTATTGAAACCTAAAATCCTCAAAAACAATATCAAGCTTGGATGTCTTGCCCAATCTTGTCAGCTACTTAACGCTTATTCAATTACAGATATGGCTTACAGTGTGAGGTGTCTGTTTTTGCGTAAGTAAAGTAGTATATAGTCACTAATTTCATTGGGAGTCCCAGACTTTAGTGATTATTTGGCTGTAAGAGATTGGTTTCCTTGACTGGGCCATCGGGAGTCCCGGGCCTTGAGACATCTGGTGTATTGGGCCTTGGGCCCAATTCACAACCGAGAGTTATTGGATATAACTAGTTGTGTGTATGCTTACCAAGTAAAGCTACTTCTGGGTGACGGCCAGTGGCCCACTTTGGATTTAGCTAAACATGGGTCTCGGAATCATTGCATTCTTATGAGGTTAAACAAAGAAATTTTGAATGCAATGCGAGTTTTCTTATAAGTTATTAAGATTACTCTTTTATGAACTGAATAACTAAAACTCTATTTATCTCTAAATTTCAGTTATGACTAGCACAAACAATCAAAACACTTTCTCGATCCGGTCTGTCCTTGAGATGGACAAACTGAACGGATCAAATTTCTTGACTTGGTCGCGGAACCTGAGGCTAGTCCTCAGGCAGGAGAGAAAGGACTATGTCCTTGAAAGAGCTCTCCCCGAGAGGATCGGGTCCAATGTCTCTCATGCAGTATATGATGCTTGGAATAAGCATTATAATGATGCGGTAGATGTGCGTGGTCTGATATTGGCTACCATGGACTCAGATTTGCTGAAGCAATATGAGAACATGGAGTCGTCAATAGAGATGATCAGCAGCCTGAAATTGAAATTTCAGGAGCAGGTAAGAGTGGAGAGATACCAGTTGGTTAAGTCTCTCACTAGCTGCAAGCTACCAAATGATCATCCAGTGAGTCCTCATGTCAGTAAAATGATGGGTTACATTGATAACCTGAGGAATCTGGATTATCCAGTTAGCCAAGAATTGGCAACTGAGATCATTCTGCAGTCACTGCCGTCAAGCTATGATAAGTTCAGAAAGAACTATATCAAGAAAGGCTTAACGAAGACGCTGACTGAACTGCATGATATGCTCAAGACAGTTGAGCCAAACGTGAAGAGTACCCTGTATAATCTCATAATGGAGAAGGGTAGGTTTACTAAACCTAATGCTGACAAGGGTGAAGACAAAGTTGTCCAGATTTTGAATCATGGCAAGCGTGTGTCTTCTGAGCCCGAGTCAGATACATCTTACGTTGGTAAGTGCTGCTACTGTAAAGAGACTGGGCATTGGAAGAGAGATTGCATTAAATTCATGGAAGATTATGAGGAGTTGAAGTTGATGTATGAGACTACTTCCTCAGGTATTCATGTTATTACTTCAAGTTCTACCTTATAGGTATTGGATACTGGTTGTGGCACTGATATTTGTTATAATATGCAGAGCCTAAGCAACAGTAGAACGTTGAAGGAAGGGCAAGTGGAACTGCATGTCTGGAAGGAGCTATGGATGCTGCCTCAGCCGTAGGGTTTTCACTCGTAGATGCCTTTGAGGCTTGGTTTTGTATTAAGTAATTGCTACAATGTACCTGCTTTAAGCAGAGTTGTCTTTCATTTTCTTGTAAGAATTTGAATGTTTTTCATTTTGATAAAAGACAAGTTTTGTTCTTTTGATCTCAATGAAATATTGATTGTAGCACCCTATTCAAGGAATGGGTTTTATATCTTAAACCAAATAGTGCCTAAAAGTAACATAAATACCGAATTGGTTTAAATCTGATGAATTAAACCTGATTTTTCTTGGCGTAAATGTTTTGGTCACATAGAGTGAGTCGGATTCAGAAATCCCATAGTTATGGACTTTTGGGCTCATTTGATCGGATATCTTATGAGACTTGAATTCTGCTTACTGGACCAAAAGACAAAGGGCCCATCTTAGCCGAGCTAGAGAAAGGCCCAAAGGCTTATTGGACCTTGAACATACTCATGTATGTGGCCCGATGAGCAGTAATGCCAGAGAAAATTTCCTGTACTTCATCTTATATTTACTGATTACTTCAGTGAGTATGACTGTGTTCATTTGATGAGACACGAGTCGGAATTCTTTGAAATGGTCGAAAGAGTTCCAGAATGAGGTATAGAATCTGAGTGACAGAAGTATTGAGACTCTGGATTAGATCACGAGTGAGAATACTTAAGTCATTGATGGTGTGATCATCTGAATGAGTGTGAAGTCGTTTCACAGCTCATTTCTCCTGAAAACCTTGAGGTGTTTCTGTGAGAAAGAATCAGATCTTATTAGAAATGATTAAAGATGAGTCACACGAATCTTCCATGATATTCTTTAAAAATAACGCTCTAGAAATATCTAAGTTTACGCTGAAATAGTTCCACCAATATCAGTTGAAAGACACCACATAAATGTGGACTGGAAATGATCCAAATTCGTCTTTACTGAGTATTTGTAGTTGAGCTACTTCGCTGGTTGTCCTAGGGAAACCAAGGCTTGTTACTTTTTACGTCCATTCCGAAAACGAAGTTAGGTTGTTCGGAATTCTGTTTTCTAAAAGGAAAGTTGCTTTCCAAGAAGAACAGTGGGAGTAAAAGTATAACTCGAAGAAATTCGAGAAATACAGGAGGCTGCTCAACCTGTTGAGGGAGAGCATCGGATGGATTTACAGATTTCTGTAGAATCTACACCTGTAGAGCCTGAAGTTCGCAGATCTGAATGAATCCGTCACTAATCCGAGAGTGATTTCTCGTTGCCATGATCTGATGATCATTGAAAGTGACGAACCTGCGAAATTCACAGAAGCGAAAGTGAGCCCGGACTCCGAAAAATTATACTGTGTGTAAGTTAGCTTCATCGATCCATTCATGGATGGAAGCAAACATATCGGAGTTGGAATCTTCGTTCTGTTGAAGTAGTCAAGGTTTTGACTTGAACAGGAACGAAGTGGAACTGTGCGTTTACTAATAGATAAGTGGGAGCGATGTTGCATTTCTCATAGTGTATGTCGAAGACATACTGATTCTCGGAAATAACGTTCCAATGCTGCAGTCAGTAAAGGACTGGCTTGGGAGTTGTTTTTATGATTGACATGGGTAAAGCCACGTATGTTCTTGGATTTTGGATCTAAAGATAGAGATCCAAAAGAGCTGATAGGATAAAGTCAGGATTCTTATATTGACAAAGTCCTACACGTTTTCAGCATTCCAAGAAGGGTTTTATGCCAATGTCACATGGCATTATGTTAAGCAAGAAACAGTGTCCTACGATATCTGCTGAGCTTGAATGCATGGATGAGATTCCATATGCGTCGGCAATTGGATCTATCATGTATGCCATAACACGTACTTGTTTTGATGTTGCTTTAATGTTAAGCAAGACAAGTAAAGACCAGTCAAATCCAGCAAAGAATCACTGGATAGACGTAATGAATATCCTTAAGTATTTGGAAAATACTTAGGATAAGTTCTTGATTTACGGAGAAAGTGAGGTGCTACAAGTTGAAAGAGTCTGAAAGGCAAGTTTCCAACAGACAAAGATGATTTCCGATCACAGTCCGGTTATATCTTGTGTCTGTCTGGCGGTGCAAGGCACTGTTGCTGACTCCATGACTTAAGCTGAACATTTCGCAGCTTGGGTAGCGGCGAAAGAGGTTGTTTGGAAAGAAAAGTTCATCACTGAACTTGATGTGATTCCCAGCATAGATGAGACTAGCTGCACATCAGAGGTCCAAACACCTTGAGGGTAGGTATAACCTATTCCGTGAGATAAATGACAAAGGTGTTAAGTAGATCAGCAAGTTTCAACGAATGAGAACGTTGCTAATCTATTAACGAAGCCACTCCTTAGGCCTAAGCACGAGTCGCGAACTGTAGCTGTAGGATAAGTGAAATTAAGATGTAGTCTTAATTTCAGTGGGAGTTTGTAAAGGGCTTTATTTAGTTGTTTTGAAAGGTTCATGTAAACATAATATTTTATGTTTATGAAATCTATGATTTCTGGATTATTTTAACTGTGATATAAATAATCGTTCCAAAATGATTCATGTCATTATATATGGGCCATCGAAGTACATGAGTAGACTTGATCCTGAAACCCCATATTTAACGAAATGACATAAATCATAGTGTCCATAGTCGAAGGTTGTTGAAATTGGAACACCAACAACCACTTGAGACTAGATTGTGTTGAGACTTATGACCAAGTTCCGAGGGGTCATAGATGCGCGGCATCAAAGTCGACACATAGGTATATGTAGGGGAGCATATGACCGGACATGGCCCGCTGATGAGAACTCTACAAGATATTAATATCTGTGTCATGAGAGGTTCTCATATACGACTATAGAGTATAGTCCTTAGACCTGAGTTCGCATGCATGTGGCTGCACATGGATTGATACACTTTGATCATTGTCTAACGCTGTTTCGTAACTGGGAGCTATAAGGACCTTGGTTGGGTGTATTATAAAGTGTGTAGTTCATAGTGATGGAACAAGATGGGATTTGTCCCTGCCGTTTAACGGAGGTAATATCTCTAGGCCAATCGGAGACTTGATAGCTGGTAAGAGAGTGGCCACTCCCAAACGGACTTGCCCAAGTCGTTTGCATTGTCATTATCAAATCTGGTCCGATGAACATGGTCTGGCTATATAAGGATGACACGCATCTTGCCTTATGCCAGATCGAGATATTGAGACAAAAGGATTAGGGAATGTAGGATTCCAGTACAAGTGGAAGATTGTTGGGAATGTCCTGAAATCTATTGTACTATCTCTAGAAAGTATGATAAGTGTCGAGATCAGACATAAGTCATAAATACTGGGTGATCATGATGACTTGCTAGAGCCCGCTCTTGATCTATAAGTTTAGGACTTATTACCAGTATTGTATGATCCCAAAGGGTCACACACCATAGCTAACGGGAAAGTTAAATGGAATTAATACGGTAAGATGCAAGGCATTTTACTGTATTTGTACAGAGAATTGGGCCAGACAAAAGACAGTCTTTTGTCTGATTTGGGTCTTGGGCCCAAAAGCCTAATAGGCCATTAGTTTAATTACTTGGGCCCATATAAGCAAGAGGGAGGCGCCATTAAGCCTAGTAGTCTGCGATTTTATTAGGTCTGGCCGTCCTCTCTCTCTCTGTTGTTCCAGCTTGGTCTAGCAGCCTGATCCAGTAGCTTGTAAGCGTGTGGATACCTAGGAGGAGCCGGTAATCATCAGCTCTTGCAGATCTCAATATTCCCTTGATCAATCCGCTGCAATCAAAAGGTAATCATCCTGATCTGTTTATGATTCATCTGCAAATCACCTAGATCCTAGTTGATTATGTTAGGTTGTAATCTGATAATTACACCAATGAACACACATAATCCTTCAGTCGGTATGCCGGATCCCTCTGGTTCCTCTCCACAGCCTCTGCATACCTAGCGGCCATCGCAACCAGACCGTACTCTCCGTACTCTCTCCCATCTGTCATCCCCTCTCGGATCTCTGGTGATAGCCCACCCATAAACATGGTCATCATATGGATCGGGGATCTGGGGTAGGTACATCCAGCTCTAAAGATGAATGCCTCAAGGTAGTCCTGCACGCTCATGCCTGCCATCTGGAAGGGTCGGGGAACGTCCTAAGGAATCTCTTGCGCATGGGGTCTCGATGTCGACGCTCCCGGTGTCTCATCGGTCTGCGGTATCGCCTCGGGCCCAAAATCCGGATAGGTAGGGTCACGCTGGGCTGATGGTCTCATAGTCATAAAGCACACATGGGCTGGTGAATCGGGACGACTCTCCTCCACTACATGCTCCTTCCCCAACCTCTTAGCTCGGGGTGCATCCACGGTCGCCGGTGGGGCCACTACAGGCATCTTCCGGGGTCGACCTCTACCCCTCGCTGGTCTCACAACTGTCTCAACTGGAACCGATGCAGACACAGACCTATGAACTGGGTGCCGGGTGGGTGACTGGGTGGTGCCGGGAATCTAAACTGATGCTCCAATCGTAAGACGTCTCCTCTGTCTCCTCGGAACATTCCTGCGGGTCGCGACACGTGTGCGTAGAATACTGGTAGGGCTAGGAGCGTACTCGGACTCAGAAACAGAATTTGAATCGGTGGACATCCTGCATAAAACGATAATATGTGAGGTCACAACCGGAGATAATCAGTGATATATATTGGTGTTTGAAAAGACTTTCGCAACGTAACCATTTCATAAAAATTTCGCAAACGCTTTTGAAAAGATTTGAAAACAGGTTTTGGGAAAACAACGAAAGCTGATCTCCCAGGATAGGACTGGGAGATCATAACCTAGGCTCTGATACCAAATTGTAACACCCGTCTCCCGGCGAACCGGAGACGCGGCATTAGGGCGCCCGTTGAACCGGATTCGGTCCAACCGGGACGCCAGCTCAACTTGTCCCAGGTCCCAGGCGCCTCCTTCGTATTCAAACTCACCAAAGACGTCACGTGACTGTATCTATCCCGCATCCGGACCTGCAAGAAAACGGGGACAGGAAAGGAAAATGAGGCCTGAGTAATTGTTTCAAACACAATCACCCAGTGAGGTCGGACTTAAGGAGTCCGCGATCCCGCTTACACTACACAACTACGAATCACAAGTCCTAAGCTAATAACACCTTGCAAACAGGCCCGAAGGCTTCACCACGCAATCTACATCCACTCGTGCTTTCACACTCATGGACCCCTTCCTTCGACATATAGGCCCACGCAATCCTTTATCCTTCTGGGGGTTCGTCAGACCCCCGACGCCTTTCTCAAGGGACACGCACCCCGTACGCATCCCTACACACAACACCCTTTCGGGGGCCCTACCACAATTCTAAACAATCATATCCATCACACACAATCAACGTTTTCGGGCTTAGCGATATCCTAGCAGTTCTATGTTGCACAATCAATCACATCAGACGTCCTACTATCCCTACACTACCTAGGAAAGACACTATTAACAGAGGACTATCGTCCGGAATTGAAATAGAGCAAGGGAGATAACCGATGGTTTCCTTACCTTAGCCAATGAAGAGGGCAAAACAGTAATTTAGAAGCTCCATCAGCCCAAACGGACATCAGATCTGGAAAGAGGACGAGAAATCGAGTAAGATAGGCTTTCGTTTCACTTGAATCGGGTTTAGGATGGTCAAGTTATGGTCCGACGAAGTTTGGTTGATTGAAAGTCAACGGCCAGGTCAAAGTCAAGCGGTTGACCCGGTCAACTCAGACCCAGACCCAAACCCAGACTGAACCAGGCCCATAACCATAACCAGCCCAATTACCTAAACCATACCCTAACCAAACTAAACTGGGAATTGAATTGATTTAAACCAGAAATTGAATTGAACCATCTAAACCGGATTAGAAATTGAAATTGGAAGCTAAACCGGAATCGGATTGAACCGGACCAGCCAACGAACCGGCGGTCAACGGTCGGCGACGACGGTCAACGGTCGGCGACGGCGGTCAACGGCGGCGGCGGGCGGCGGCGCTCCGGCGGTTCTCCGGCGACGGCGGACGGCGGCGCGTGAGACTCCGGTACGTGGACCCTCCGACGCGCGTGGATCTCACGCGCCCGTGACTCCTCCGGCGAGTGGCGGCGCGTGCGGGCGCGTGCGGCGGCGCGTGGGGCTCGTCTCGGCGGCTCCGGCTTCGTCTCGTCGCGACGGTCACGGTGGTGTGCTCGGTTTCTCGGAATTTTGGGTATTTAAAAAGTTACGAAAAGTTAAAAACGTTTTTGGTGTTCGAAAGATTAGATCTGAATCCGGGGTTACTTGGTGAGAGTGGGAGAGAGAGAAAACATGAATAGTGCTTCTTGGATGCTTCGAACGTCTCCAGATCTCGACAGAGCTTCGCCGAAAGAAAAGAATGAGTTTTATGAGGAAAAGAGAGGTTTATTTATAGGAGAAAATTTTGGAAAACTTTAGGGTTTTTGGAAAAAGGCTATTGGGCCTTGGGCTTTCTCTTTCTTTTACAAAAAAATTTTGACGAGATGGTATGAGTACGTTACAATAAAACTAGTTTAAAAAAGAAATGTGAAACATTTATATTGTAAAACTAATGGAGTATAATATGCCATAAACATGACACATAATACTCGCAAATAGTCTTCTACTACCAACATACAAATAAAAATCAGTCCATAATTGGGTATAATTTAGGACAAATTATAGGCGTGTTCTTTAGGTTAACGCGGACGCTGCGTCAACCACAGAAAATTTACCCAATAAAGTCGAGAAATCAAGTTACCACACTAAGAGTTCAAGAAGCATAAATCAAGATGATATATTCATCTGAAACCAAGAATAAGCTATAGATGTTAAGATAACCAACCAAAATGCAAGAAACATATCTTATATTCTAACACAACAACAACAAAATATACAGAAAACAATATTGTTTATGTAAATAATATGTAAATAATAACATCCAAATTCAAACTATTTATTTTAGACATGTAATATTTTGTTTGTTCTAAAGATTACTGTTGAATCTACCTACAATGGTCTTAATCTCCAACCTGGACTTACAAGTCACAACATGACTCTTAGAAACATAACATATCAGACTTATAATTTTCTGTAATAATAGTACACCCACTGTGCTACTTTGCCTAGCAATAAACAGAAAACTGGTTAATGTTGTACATAAACTAGAGTCATGAACTCTACCATCTGCTATATCAAACTAACATAACGTTTAGTCGACCTAAAGAGAAGACAAGATCAGAGCACTTACTCCACATGCCTACAACTGAGATTTAGATATTGCTAATTTGTTGAATTTGAAATCAATCATAGAAAATCAAGAAAGATCAATTCACTACAAGAAATATAACATGTTACATCATTTATTTTGTTTGATAACATCACTTTTTGATTGATGCAAATGACTAATATAGATGACTTTGGAAGTGGTGACTCTCATACTTATATCATTTAAAACCAATTGATGCAACTATTCTTATCATTTTGTTTAAGTGACGTTAATTTCTATCATTTGTTATAAGTGATGTTAAAATTTGCATCAATAAAAATAAATGATATAAACATTAGTTTCAATTCTAACAATTGATTTTAAGTATTTATATCGTTTGTATATCTGATATAAATCAATATATTAGATTAACCTGATTTTTTTTTCTTTTCCTAAACGTGAATTTTTTAATCTAGATTAATCTTATATTTTTTATAGAATAAATATTTACTAAAATATTTATTTTTGATAATTTAGGCATTTTTAAATAAAAAAATATTTCTATTAGTTGTCAGTAATGTAACTAATTGTGCTACATAGATGAAAGACATGATAGTCTAATATATAGAAAAAAGCTTGTGCTCCTTCATCTTGTTCTAACCAATGTGGGATAAACTTAATTTACTATAGATTTGTATCATTTTGAGTTAACTGATGCTAAACAAATATCAATTATCATAATTGATGTTAAACCATATATCTTGTGTCATTTATTATTGATACTAATTTTATATCTTTTAGTTAAGTGATACTAATAAAGTTGAGTAAATGTCTCATTTGGGCAACTCATATAAATTTAGATATTCATGTTAGTTCTTAAAAAATGATGTAAGTTAATAATAATTTGTATCAGTTTTATTTTAAATGATGTTAATCATCTTAATATACTATCAATTATTGTAAATGATTTAAAATCATATATTTAATGTCAGTTTTCAATAAATGATTCTAACTATCATCAATTATTTTTTGACACTTTATAAGTGATGATATAAACCTTATTTGTTGTAGTGATTGCACATTCTAACAACTAACACACATTCAATAGATTTCCAAGCTTCATTGGCTCTGTAAGACTAACTAAGAGACCAATGGATACTAGTACCGTAACAGAGATATCTATTTCCAATCATTGTTACTGTAAAAACTCAGTTAAACATGTACAATTTATAGAATGTAACACAGTAATCATCAGCATATGATGCAGAATTTCCAGAAATTGTGGACATATAATTTCACATGTGTTGTTATGGAATTTCTATCTAGTCCAAAAATTCGGGTTGCGGTCAGAGAAGTCTGAATTACGAGGTGAAAGATGAACTTTAAGTGAGGTCGGAAACTGTTCTATTAATATTAAAGCTGAAACCAAACAATGAACAAGATGGTACGAGGTGGGAGTCCGTCGAATGACGTGCTCCCTAAATGTTGCTTGAGCTTGGAGCTTTATAAGAGTAGCTCGGAGCCTTCGCAAAAATACAATATGTCTAAAATGAAGGGTGAAAGGTCATATTTATAGTGTGGAAAGACTGACTTCCTGCTGGCCGTTTGACTCCTTAGCGGGCTTGTCTTTTTGGGCCGAGATGAATTGTTGAATTGACAAGATTTCCAATGGGCTTATTGATGGGTGTTAAATCCATATCCAACAATTAGTCTCCCCCCCCCCCTCCAGTTCGTCGATATTCGGTTTGGGTCGGAGTCGGCGGATTTCTTCAAGCATTTAATTCAGGCGGAAATCTTGTAGGGTCGTTTTTCTTCAATTTGCGACACCTTGAACCGTCAGATTCTTTCGCGGTTTTGAGAGAGTGAGAGGACACGAACCGCATAAGGTGCGATTTTGCGTTTTTTGTAAAAGTTGTCCCTTATTACGAGACTTCGTCTCTTCAATTCCCATCGTCTTTCATCAGGTAATTGTTTCCCTATGTGGCCTTTTGCTTCGTATCCTTTTATCTAGTTGTTGTGCTCTTGTTGCTTTGTTTTTGGGTTCGCTAGTATGCAAGTAGATCCTAGTTGCCATTCTTCTACTAGTAGCAGCAGTTTTGGTTTTTCCGAGTCGTCCGGCGAAATTCCAGTTGAATCTAGGCCGATCTAAGGAGACAGAGACTTTTTTAAGTCTCGGGCTGGGCGAAAACCTCGTTGGTTTCTCGGTGGTTCCATCACGATGAATTCTTCTGACTGCCAGCCACTCGCTGGTGTAGGGGAGCGAAATCATGGTGATGGTGATGAATCTGGTCGTCAAAGCGATAGTGCTAAGACTGCTGATTCGGGAGGTCGTTTGAGGGTTAGTGCAGCTGCTCCAGGTAGTCGCTCTCGAGCGACTTCCTCGAAGGGAGTAAAAAGGAGATTGAAGGAAGTGGTGGAGGAAGAAGGTGCAGCGGAAGAGAGGAAGAAGGTGCAGCAGAAGAGAGGAAGACGGCGGAGGTGAAAACCGTTGTTCCTAGAGCGATTCATTGTCCGTCTGTGAACAGCCCACCCTGGATAACAGCCACCAAGGGTGTTCCTGTTGGGAATGTCCTGAAATCAATTTGTACTTACTCAAGTTAGTCGAGGTTCGATGATCATATAATATTAGGTGGTCATAATGTTTTGCTAGAAACCGCTTATGATCTATGAATTGAGAATTCATTGCTGATATTATATGAACCTACAGGGTTGATAGGTGTGTTAGTTTTAATCATATTCTACTGAAAGTGCACAGTCAAGTGATTGTAGTATATAGGGTATCGAATCCACAGAGACTCCGGTTTCGATAGATCAAGAACTGTAGAGATTTAAACTAAGAAGAAAGCAATTTTATGTAAACTAAATAGCAGTGCGAGAAAGTAAATCAATAGCAGGATTGGTTGTGAAAGCAGTTAATTAAGGGCGCTAAGTCTAGGGCGTTCTCAGGAAATTAGACAAGCAGACAAATCATTCAGTCATGATCTAATTAAGCACAGTTCTAGAACTCAAATCACGGATATAGAATTAACCAACTGTCGTTGGGAGAATTCTCTAAGTCTAAGTGCAGCAATCCAAATTCCTTTGCAATTACTAACAGATTAAACCAGCTTTAATTCCAAGTTTGATATGTTCCCAATTAAACTAAACCAAATTCCTTTGCGAGAAGTTTAATTGCTCAACCTAAATAGTTCAGATTCTAAACCACACTTTCGTGTCGTATTTAGCAACATAAGATCTAGATTCTAAGTGATCAGGTTAGAACTAGCATTAAACACAATTTAGATCGAAGAACAGATAAGTTATGAATCCTTAACTGAATTAAACAAGTCTAGCAAGTCATGAAATCCTTAATAAGAAACCCTAAACCTAACTATGAATCTACTCAGACATAGAAGATGTAAACATAATCAATGAATAATTAAATATCATAAGAGAGATTTAATAAGTAAAGGGGTTCGAAATCTTCTCCAAAATAAAGTGTAGTACAGGATCAGATCAGCCCCAAAAGCTCTAAAAACTCTCTGCTCTAAATTATGAATGGTGTATGTAAAATAATGTCTAAAACCTAATATATATAGCTAATCACGTCTTGGGGCTTCTGTGTAATATTCTGGAACATCTGGGCTTTTCTGCAATATTTCATATCTTCATAAGTAGTGCATCGACCGATGCAGGTGTGCGTCGATTGATGCATGATCCCAAAACTAGACTGTGAGTTCTCTCTCTCGGACCAAATCTTCAAAGTGCTCCAAATAACTCTATAATCACCACATTAGCTCCAAACGTGCTTGTACCTAATAAAACCTGTAAAAGACTCTAAAGAAACACAAATAGACTCTAAAACATACTTATATCATGGTCTAAAACTAGTAAAAACCATGATATATCAACTCCCCCACACTTAGCCTTTGCTTGTCCTCAAGCAAAACAAAGAAATAGAATGTAGTGAAGAGGTTTGAAAACTCTTCAGAAACTCTTTTCATCGTTGAAGCAATAACACTCAGATTCCCCTTAGTAATCCACATGAAAGATTTCACCTGCAGACATCAAGACCAACATATACTTCCCCCACACTTAGCAACTATCCTAAGTAAACGCCACAATCACATTCACGCATTCAAATTCTCCCTACTGACTTCTGCAAGTATTTAAGTGCGGTCTCACCCAAGGAGTATCGATCTAAGGGCACATGGATTCTTACTTTGCCAACCTGCAGCTGAAAAACACTCAAAATAGAATAAAATCAAAGGAACTGATGTATCAAATCAAGCATAACATCCAGAAACAATAACATCCTAAGAAAAGCAAAAGAAAAAGTGCAAAGAAAAACAGAAAAAGATAACAGAATACGGAACCGAAGTCGGAAATATGGAGATCACTCTCACTCGTCATCCATCTCAGCAATGCGATCAGTACCACTCGAAGAACCGGGAGTCGGAGATCGCTGTCTACGTCATGAAGGTGCCAGATGGTGTATCCGAGGCTGTCTCCTGCAAGTGCAGGTACGCATGAAGTTCCAGATGCCCCGCAGAATACCATCCTCACGCTCTCTCCAATCTGCCTCGGATATATCACCATAAGGCAATGAAATCTCGGGGTAACGGCCAATATCATCAGCAGGAGCAGCAGCCGGCGCAGGATGTGCAGAGGAAGATGATGCTCTCGTAGAAGGCTCTCCCAGCGGATGAGCCATAGAAGGAACGATGCGCCGATCTCTCGGAGGTGGTCGGAATGTCAATGCATCCAGCGTATCAATCCGTGTATGAGCAGCAGTAGGAAGATCTATACCATGCTTTGCCGTGGCAGGGTCGTAATAGACCCATACGCGCCCCTCCTTGAGCCATGTAGCGCTCTGCAGATGGCTGAAATCTAGGAATTCCTTGGCAGTGCTACACTCTGTGCCCTGTAAGGGAATCCTGCAGTGCATGAAGATAGGAGTAAGAAGACTCCCTACTGTCTCGGTGTCCACGCCATCAAATGGCTTCTTCTGCAGGTCACATAAGTGCTGAGTGAAAACAGTTCCCAAGTTGAGTCCTCGAGTCGGATCTCTCACCTGAGTCCCCTCAAACTGGTCTCTCAGCCCAATGAATAGCATCTCCATCTCAAGCTTGCGCATCTTGTTGGCTTCATACTTGCACAACAGAGTCCATCCTAAGATGCGCAGAACATATCTCAGAACCGGATGCCTAACCTGCTTCACCGGTGTCTGTCTCGAGTTGTATCGACCATTGCCAATATACTCCCAGAAAGAATGAGCCTCATCCACATCCCACTCAAGACTCATGCCAATACGTCTCGGCTCAGTGCTGAATCCATAAATCTTGCAGATATCAAGAAGAGGAATCCGATATCTGGCTCCTAAGCACATGAAGGTAAAGATACCTCCTGAAGCAGTCCTGCTGTCTAGGTCCGGATAAACCACTCTGCAAGTGGCTACAGCTGTCTCACTAACTCCGGGTACAAGTCGTAAGGCTGCATAGGCATTGTGCCTAGACCAATGCCGTTACACAGTTCAAGAACCTGATCAGCAATGCCCAGCCTCTTGCAAGTAGAGAAATCTGCGAACTTGGTTGGTTTAAGTGTCATGCCACACCAACCGTTGTACAGCAACGTGTCAAAATCGTCCCAGTGATCAAGCAGTGGTCTCTCTGTAAACGTATCAGTCTTGAGGAACTCAGCAATGTCGTTCGGCCACACTCTGTCTGACGGGATCTCTGTCTGATCTGCTCTGGGCCAAGGCGGTGCTATTGCCTGTCCAACTCTCACATAAGGCTCGGGATGCGGTGATTCTCGGTGGAACCACTCTGGTGGTGGAGCATGATGTATTGTAGTAACTGAGGCGGTGGATCTGCGTTTGCGGGACGGTCGAGGAGGCATCTGCAAAATAAAAATAAAACATGTAAGTCTCGGCAGAAAACTCCCTGTGAAATCGCAGAGCAACGACCGTTGCACAAGTGCAACGACCGTTGCTAGGCGATTTCACAGCCGACAATCAAATCCTAAAAATCGTTTTTAAATTCGTTCAAGAACCACACAACTAGCAAGAATCCATCACTAAACAACCTAAATCAAGTCTAATCAGTATTGGTTCATCAATTTCAAGCCTAAAAATTCCTAATTTCTAAACCCTAAAATCAATTCCGAAAATCATGAAAATGAGAGTTCTTACCTTGGAATCTCTGCAAATGGTTTATAGAAATAGATAGGGGATGTTAAAACAAGTAGAATCAAGCTTTGAATCACAAAAAAAATGATGAAGAATTGAGAGATTTAGAGTTGTGGAATCGCGGTTGTACGGACGGCGGAGTGGAGAAGAAAAGAGGAGAAAATGGTTTAAGGCACTTACCTCGATCGTGGGTGCAACGACCGTTGCAGACAAGCAACGATCGTTGCTGGTTGAATCAAATTGATTCCGGTTTAGCGTGCATACCTTAATTTTGCAATTAAACCAATTGCAACGACCGTTGCACAGGACCGTAACGATCGTCACAATGCGATCATATCTCCTCGTCGAAATCACCTGCAACGACCGTTACAATGAAGCAACGATCGTCACACATCTCCAGACTCGAGTTCTGTATCTAAAACTTAAGCAAAAACAAATCAAACGTAAGTTCCTAAGAAAAACACCAAAAATCAAAAAGAAAAAACATTAAAACCTAACAGTGGGTTGCCTCCCACTCAGCGCTTGTTTAAGATCATTAGCTTGACCGGACGAACAAGATTTTTAGGCACCAAGAGATCTTGACAGAGACTTTGATTGTCTATGTGCAAGTCTCCTCATCCAATGCGGCGAGTAGGCTGTATCAGAATGTGCTTGTCCAAGAAAAGAAGGACTAATATGTTCTCCGGGATCCAAAATCACAGTATCACTTGGCTGCTCATCATCTCCATCCATGATGGTGAATGTCTGCCCATCTATCAGCGGTATGCGTAGCTTATCCATCTCATAATGCAGCGGCTCATCTCCCAGATGGAGGTCAATCAGACTGTGTCTAACATCTATTACCGCTCCTGATGTAGCCAAAAATGGTCTCCCTAGTAGTAAGGCGTCATCAGGATCACTGTCATACTTCAGTACTAAGAAGTCTGTTGGAACTAAGTAGTTTCCAACTCTCACCGGGATGTCCTCAAGGATTCCTTCCGGAACTCTGATAGACTGATCAGCTAGGACAAGAGAGGTCCTAGTAGGCGAAAAATCCAGCATACCCAGCTTCTCTGCCACAGAGTATGGCATAAGACTTCCAGCAGCTCCCAGATCACACAGAGAACGCCTAAAACTATCCTCGAAGATAGAACAGTTCAGCACAAAGACACCAGGGTCAGGTAGCTTCTTCGGGATCTTGGTTAACAGCACATCACTTATCTGTTGAGAACCACAATCACCCAATCTTTCAGCTCTTCATCCATAGGCAGCATCTTTCTCAAGTACCTCTGCACACAAGGATGATAAGGTGGATCATCAGATGATGGAATTTCTTCCAACTCTTCACCAATCTCTTCCAGCTGCTTAAGCTCTTCAATCTCTTGCTTAATCACTTCAGACACTGAAGGATATAGTCTAATGGCATGTGCATAAATCTCCTGCTGAGTAATCTCAGAGACTCCAGGGAATAAACGGTCAAGCTCTAAATCTGCAACAATGCCATCAGAATCCTGCGAGTCTGTATGTTCACGACCTGCAACCACCAACGCTTGAGGTGCATCGATCGACGCAACACTGTTTTCACAGTTTCCACCCGAGAGATTTTCTTCAAAATCCGAATTTTTGGACTCTTCTACCAATTCAGCTGTTTTCAACTCAAAATTTTCACCTTGTGTTGATCCATCATCAATGTACACCGACCAGGCCTTGATATGAGTTTCTGCTACTCCTTTTCCCTTCACAGAACTTGAGATTTGGCTCACCTGAGTGTCCAATTGCCTCACATGAGTACTTAGAGACTCAAACTTACCACTTAGGTCTTCGTAGACAGCATCTAACTTCTTATTGCAATCCAAAGCAATCTTTGTCTGTCCCTCCAGCAGCTGTTCTATCATTGTCTCTATCTTACTCTCATCAGTGTTTGTGACAGGAGGTGTCTGGTAAGAAGAAGAACCATAAGTTCTTTGAGTACCTTGTCCAAAAGGCTTCTGGAATCCACTAGTCTGTCCAAAGCCAGAAGAGTTTTGATTGTTGTTGAAAGCACTCTTCTGTCCTCCACTGAAGAACTTGTTCCCAGACTGATACCCAAATCTGTTCCCTTGAAAACCGGAACCACCTATGTAGTTCACATCCTCTTCTTGGTTCTCTTCCTCAGCTCCTAAAATCTCAACATCCTGAGCAAAATGCACTCCCTTTTTCGCAGCCAAGAGATTGCACACAGTGTCCAGCTTAGATCTAATATCAACTATATCTAGGTTCTCTACCTTTCCACCGGATCTCTTCCTCCTCTCATCAGTAGACTTTCAGCTATTGCTGCTCACTAAGTTTTCAATCAACTGGTTAGCTTGTGCAGGAGTCCTGGTGTTGAAGTTCGCATTACTGGAGTTATCCAGCGCAGTCTGATATGGCAGATCTATGCCTCTGAAGAAGATACCTAGCAATGTGACCTCAGTAAATCCATGGTGCGGGCAGTCACGCTGATACATCTTGAATCTCATCCAGGCAGCTTTTAGAGGCTCCACAGGACCTTGGGAGAATGTCAGAATGTCCTGTCTGGACTGATCGGAGCGCGCATCGTCGTAGAAGTGTCTCAGAAACTCGCTCTTGAGAGCGTCCCAAGTAGTAAACTGCCCAGCTGGCAGTTGCTTCAGCCATGCAGCAGCGTCTCCAGCGAGACTGTGCGGAAAAAGCTTAAGAAACAGATAATCCTGGCAGACTCCATCATACTTCATGCCAGTGATTATATCCTCGAACTGATCAATGTGATCCATAGGCTGCTCCGATGGGTGACCATGGAAAGCATTCTGTCTCATCAGCGAGTAGTAGATGGTTTTGGTCTCAAAATCGTTCCTCTCAAAACCAGGAGGTACTAGAGCTGACCGGTTGGCATGAAACTCATCCGGACGATTGTAGTCAGCCAAAGTCCTCTCATGGATCACCATCTGCCTACCTTGGGCCTGTTCTTGTTATGGTTGTTCCACAGGTTCAGGGATGACATTCCCTTCAGCATCAATCCTATGCCCAGCAGCATTGTAAGGATTGTTTTCTCGGTCCCTCAGGGTACCTTCAGCATCAGGCATTATAATCAAACGTTCTCGTACCATCCTTGCTCTTCTTTCTCTTCTGTTAGTCCTCTCTAGTCGTCCAAGTTCTTCAAGTCTGAGATTAACGAGGTTCAAGTTCTGATTACTTCTAGTTTCACGCGTCTGCATAAACTGTCTGTAATCGTCAAGCAATGATCGATGCTAACAGTGCAACGATCGATTCAATCTCAGAATCGCCTAGTGACGATCGACACAAGAGTGCAACGATCGACGCTATGTGAAATCGGTATCTGCGACAGAAAGAAAACAGAGAAAAATTAGTAAATAAAACAAAAAATAAAAATCCTAGTCTAAACCCTAGGTTCGAATCTATCGAAGACTCAACGGAGTCCCCGGCAACGGCGCCAAAAACTTGATAAGTGTGTTAGTGATTGTAGTATATAGGGTATCGAATCCACAGAGACTCCGGTTTCGATAGATCAAGAACGGTAGAGATTTAAACTAAGAAGAAAGCAATTTTAATTAAACTAAATAGCAGTGCGAGAAAGTAAATCAATAGCAGGATTGGTTGTGAAAGCAGTTAATTAAGGGCCCTAAGTCTAGGGCGTTCTCAGAAAATCAGACAAGCAGACAAATCATTCAGTCAGGATCTAATTAAGCACAGTTCTAGAACTCAAATCACGGATATAGAATTAACCAACTGTCGTTGCGAGAATTCTCTAAGTCTAAGTGAAGCAATCCAAATTCCTTTGCAATTACTAACAGATTAAACCAGCTTTAATTCCAAGTTTGATATGTTCACAATTAAACTAAACAAAATTCCTTTGCGAGAAGTTTAATTGCTCAACCTAAATAGTTCAGATTCTAAACCACACTTTCGTGTCGTATTTAGCAACCTAAGATCTAGATTCTAAGTGATCAGGTTAGAACTAGCATTAAACACAATTTAGATCGAAGAACAGATAAGTTATGAATCCTTAACTGAATTAAACAAGTCTAGCAAGTCATGAAATCCTTAATGAGAAACCCTAAACCTAACTATGAATCTACTCAGACATAGAAGATGTAAACATAATCAATGAATAATTAAATATCATAAAAGAGATTAAATAAGTAAAGGGGTTCGAAATCTTCTCCAAAATAAAGTGTAGTACATGATCAGATCAGCCCCAAAAGCTTTAAAAACTCTCTGCTCTAAATTATGAATGGTGTATGTAAAATAATGTCTAAAACCTAATATATATAGCTAATCACGTCTTGGGGATTCTGTGTAGTATTCTGGAACATCTGGGCTTTTCTGCAATATTTCATATCTCCATAAACCGCAGAGATCTGGCCCATTCGCGTAGTGCATCGACCGATGCAGGTGTGCGTCGATCGATGCATGATCCCAAAACTGGACAGTGAGTTCTCTCTCTCGGACCAAATCTCCAAAGTGCTCCAAATAACTCCATAATCACCACATTAGCTCCAAACGTGCTTGTACCTAATAAAACATGTAAAAGACTCTAAAGAAACACAAATAGACTCTAAAACATACTTATATCATGGTCTAAAACTAGTAAAAACCATGATATATCAAGGGTCACACACTTAAGAAAATTGGATCAATGTTATTTTGGGTTTTAGGAATGATACATATATTATTTATATATATGAAATGTTAATAAATGATATAATATGTGTTATAAGATAACACATGCACGTATGGAGAAGAGAATAATTGTTATTCTTACATTGGGCTTGGCCCACATATGTGTTAGTGTTTCAATCACATCATTATATAAGGAGGATATAATGATGCGATTAAAACTGAGGACCACTAAGAATTCCTTTTTCAGAATAACCACACGATTATTCTAACCCTAGAACTAAAGAGACAAATAGTTTGTCAAAGTTCTGAGATTTGATCTCGACGGCACTAGCATCCCGTTTCGATCCAGTTTGTGTACGTGTGGATACCGGTAGAGGCACAACACTTGGAGTGCTAAGTAACCTCAATCGTTTTGTTCATTATTCCGCTGCAGAATATCCAGGTATATTCAAATCCTTAGATCCAGATTTCTTTCAGTATTTGCATGAGTTCCTGGCGAGTAAATTCATAGGTTGATTTACAAAATAGTTTATAAACCCGTATGAATTCCAACAGTTCTCGTGTTTCCGGTCTCGAGCTTCGGTTGCCGACCTTGGTCGAGCGACCCTGGGATGCTTCTCCTGGTTGGGTTTTTCTGTACGAGTGTTGGTTCACCGAGTGCCATTTGCTCTTTCCTCTTCCCAGAATTTTGGTCGAGTATTGTGAGGCAAGAGAAATGGCCCTTTCTTAACTTTGCCATGCCGCCATTCGTAATGTGCTGGGCATTCTGATCATGGCGGCTGATAGTGGAATTGAGGTGTCCACTTGTTTTTTCGAGGAGCTGACATCGATTTCGGTCAATCAGGGGACGTCCAGTACTTTTTATGTGCGGTTCAGGTCCGGTTGTCATTTGAAGGTTGTGTCTGCCCCTCTGGACAAAACTTCTGATTGGGAGGATAGTTACTTCTTTGTGTGGGTTAACAGCGCGATGTCGTTTGATTCGAGCATGGTTTAAAGATTGGCCTGGAACTATCAGTCTGGTTGTTTTATTTGTTTTGTGCTCGTTTGTCGATATTGACTGCCTCATATTTTTTTCTCTTTCTTGTTTTGCAGTTCGTTCTGCTTCGGGTCGTTGGACCGCCGATTTTTCCAGAGACTTGGACAGGTTGAAGGCTCATGGTGGGATAGATTGGCCTTCGCCGAAGAATAAAGAAGCCAAAGCTCTGCTTGACCGGAAGGTCCGAGTTTGCTTTAGGAAGATTGATTCGGGGATGTGTATTCCCCTCTCCCTCCCCCTTTTTTATTTTTTTAGAGAGATGGGAAAGATGTCCTTGTTTATACGTTGCTTTGTTGTTCAGCGTTTTTGGTGTCAGTTTCTTCTTTAGATCCAGAAAGTGAGTCATCGTCTCCTCAGTTGTGTAGAAAAAGGCGTAGGATGTCAAGTGTTGCTGACGAGGGATCTTTGGCTGCGGTAAGTTCGCCAGTGATCGTCATCGGGGATAACCCGTCTGCTGTTGAGGGGGACACACATCATGTTGCCGCACAAGGCAGAGAAGTTGTGGTTGAGGGGAAGGAAGCCGATCGAAGTAAGTAGGTTAATCGAGGTTGGGAGACGGTTTCTGGGCGAGATGTCGCGAACCGAGACGTTATGCCTTCTGAGGCTTCTGGTGACTTGTGTTGCCGGACAGGCGTCAAAAGGCGCAGGTCGGACTCTGAGAACGAGGTCAATCGCTTTGAGGGTTTGGCTCTTGCTCCTTCTTTTGCTCGTGTTGATGATCTGGCGGTTAGGCTGGATAGTGTCGATCCAAATTTGTGGGACTCTGTTTGGTCGTTTCTTCATAAGGGGAAGGACCCCTTGGTGAGTGACAAGTTTTCATGCGCCAATCTTATTCAGAAGATTGCGGTAGGTCCCCCCTCCCCCCCCCCCCCCTCAAGAAGCTGGTTTCTGTCTCCGAGATGCATAAGCCCCATCTTCAGGAAGACCTAAGTCATCACCTTGTCATGGTATGTGTTCTACTCTGATGTATATATTTTGGGTGGTCGAACGGGTGTCTGGACTGATTATTATTTTTTGTGTAGTTCATTGCTATTATGAACCAGCTTAGGGATTCGTATGATTCCGAGAAGGGGCAGGTCAAGTCGACAGAGTGCGTCCTTAAGGAGCAAGTTGACGCGCTGCGAATCTCTACTCGCGAGTTGAAACAGGTTCGCAAGGAGCTCGATGAGGCGATGGAATTTCTGCTGCTTTGTCTTTGGAGAAGCAAAAAGTCGCAGATCTCGCCAATAAGTTGGCCGGGTTTGAAGATGAGAAACCTGATCTTTGTAGCAAGGCCGAACGTGAGGTTGGTTCTATTAGGTCTGAGATTAATCGTATGACTGCTCAACTCAACGAGCTCTAGGCTTCCTTTGATGAGCGCCTTCGTTCTGAGTGAGAAGAGTTACACAAGAAAGCTTCTGATCGTTTGGACAAGTTGAGGTTGGAAAGAGAACAAGGAGATCGTTATTCTCCTAAACTTTTGGAGTTAAACCAGGTGGTCGGCATCCTTGGTCCATATCGGCTACTCGTGGAGAGCGGCGTGCCGGTCCCTCCCGCGTTAATTGCTCAGCTCGGGAAGGATAAACCCCTCTTGGAGCGGGAGGTTGACGAGCTGCGACCTGATTTCTTAGATCCCGACGTCATGCTCATGTCGCCGCTTCAGGGTTCATCGGTGGCGCCGCTGCTCCCGAAGGATCGGTGGAGAGCGAAGGAGGGGCGAATGTGGCGTCCTTGGCTGTGGAAGGCGTAGCCTCTCCTCGTGTGCCCGACCTCCCAGAATAGTTTCCTTGTTGTAATAGTTTGTTTGTTTTTTTTTGTCTTATGATTGTTGTATTAACAGTGCCCCCGTTCTCGGGTTTTTATTTTTTAGATGCTTTGATATTTCATGGTTTTCGGTCTTTGTGATGTCCTGGTGCCATTCCTTCTTGCCTTCCCCCCTTTTCTTGGGTGCTCGGCGTCTGGCTTCTGCTCGTCGGTGCGACCTTGCTTTCTGTTTGTAATAGTACGAAAATGTCTTGATGTATTTTGTCGGACTTGCCTTTTCGATTTCTGAGGCTTGGTCCACGCGTCATTATTGTTTCTCAATAGTTGTTTGTGTGTTTATAGGAAAGTAGACCACCGTTTTTTCATTAAAGGTTGCGTTGGTAACCGTCGCATTGCTTTGAATGCGTCTCTTTGGCAACCATTGCCTTTCTTGGTTATAAATATTGCCCTTTCTTCTCTGATTTTTTCATAACTCATCGTTCTTTTCTTTTATCCTTTTCTCCCTTGTCGTCCTGAGTAGGTTTGAGTTTTTGGTTGGCGGAGGGCTGAGTACCCCTGGATCGTGGTAGCAAGGCCGCTCTGCCGATGGGTCCCTCGTTTTTCTTCGATGTTGTCCGTCGTCTCAGCAGTTGTTTAGGCTACTCTTTATTTTACATTAAGAGAGATTTCTATAGAGCTTTTGGGGATGATTTGATACTCTCAAAGAGAAGATTTCGAGCCCCTTTACTTTTATATTAATCTCTTTTATGCAACCTATTTCATCCATGTGTTTTGTTATGATTTCTATTGAGTAGTTCTCAAATTAGGTTTAAGGATTTTCATTAGGGATTTATGGAATGTTATGTTAATTGATTAATTGGAATTCATAACTTCTAGTTCTTCGTCTAGGTTATTCTTAACGTTTAATGAACTGACCACTTAGATTATTGATATTAGGTTAATTAGTTCAGAGAACGTTGGTTAATTATCTAGAAAAAAACTAAGTGAACAATTTAACTATTCACAAAGAAATTTGGTTTAGGAAAATTGTGAAGGAACGAACATGAGATTAATGCATGTTTAGAACTCGCAAAGAAATTTTGTTTTCTAGGTTGTTAGACATAATTAATATTCGCAATGAAAGTTGGTTTGTTATAAGTTAGTGATTTTAGTTCTAGAACATCGATAATTTGATTCTTGATTGATTGATTAGCTTATATTTCTGATTTAGAACTTCCTTGAACCTGACGTTTTTTCTAACTGATAACAAACCGTTTTTGTTGCATTGCTTTATTTGCTTTTAAACTATTCCTGCTTAGCTTAACTCAAAATTGAAAGTTTATCGTGAGGGTCTTGAGTCTTTGTAGATTCGACCCCTATATACTACGATTGCATTATGTGCACTTACACTGTAGCTCTAGAGTATTAAAATTTTGACCATATCACACACACCCTTGGAAAACAATACCATTTCACCTTATCAAAGATGATAGTTTTGCCAAACTGTTTACCGCACCACAAACACCATCTTTGAAAGAATATTGAAGGTGAAGAAACCTAAGAGTGAGAGTTTCAATATTTGGTAGAAACTTGAAATTGGGTTAAAACTGGATCATAAACACAGAAGGGCAAAGATTTTCCCAAACAAAAGCTCTGTAGTCAACTAAAGCAAACCTTCTAGTTGACTAAGAAGGTTCTAAGCAAAATATGTCTTTTTACCACGAAAAGAAAAGCAAATTATATTACAATGTGTTCAAGTGAAATAGAAAACTAGAGCTTCTTTTTCGTCTTGAAGGATTATTATATTAACACAAAGGTTGTTACAAAACAAAATACAATGCCATAGACGAAATTTTAAGCCCAGCTATCAATATGATACCAGAGAGAAAGCAAAAAACAACTAGGCCCGAAAGAAACGGAAAACCGATGCGCTAAAGTTCTAAGGAAAGCTAGAGTCGGCAGTAAACTCCGGAAGCAAACACCTTTCAAATGAAAACATTGATGCTCCTCTCTAGAAAGGGAAAGTATAAAAGAGCAGAAGACATGACACAACAACCCAACTTAGTGTTGGAATTGTGTCCAGTAATCTCGGTACTGTCTCTAGAAAGTAAGAGTATGTCAATGATCAGACATAAGTCATATAATACTGGGGGTCATGATGGCTTGCTAGAGTCCGCTCATGATCTATAAGTCGTGGACTTATTGCCTTTATTATATGATCCCATATGGGTCACACGCCTAAGCTAACAGGAAAATGTGTAGGAACGGTTTGGCAGAAGTACGGTAAAAGTGCTAGGCATTTACCGGACTTAGAGAGACTAATGGGTCTGATTAAAGCTAAAGGATTTAATCAGATTGGGAATTGGGCCCTAAAGCCCAAAAGAATTACAGAAGGGTTTTATAAATAAAACCAAGCCTAATTCTTTCTCCCTAACCCTAATCCCCTGCGCCAACTCTCTCTCCCTGCGCGGCCTCCCTCCTCTCGGTCTAGCAGCCACTTTCCTTCGGTGTGCGTGTGTGAGCCTTTGGAGGATCCATCTCTTGGTGGTTCTGCTGATCTCTGACCCATACCTTCTCTTTCCGCTGCATAAACAGGTATAAGGTGAGATCCATTAAGTTTCTAAATAAGAGAACCTAGATCTGCATGTTTAGTAGGATGAATCAATGGAGAATTGAATCAGGAAACACTAAACGATCCAACAGTGGTATCAGAGCCATTGGTTCTGTGGTTTTTCTTGTTTAGAATCTTGTTTAGGATTGTTTAAAGAAGTGTTTTTGAATCAATCTACTGATAAGAGAAAAACACTCAAGAAACAATGAATTAAAAATCTAAACTAATGAAAATCGCATGACCAAACTATATGATTTGGTATGCGTCGGCCGAGTGATGATCCGATCGACCAAGCCGATCGCATGTATCGATCACGGATCGATGGCGTGGATCGCGTTGCCTGGTCGGATCGATCGACCGTGAGGCGCGAGCATCGCATGGATCCGCTAGGCAGATCGCATGGATC
Source organism: Orychophragmus violaceus (assembly GCA_030180135.1). NCBI lineage: Eukaryota > Viridiplantae > Streptophyta > Magnoliopsida > Brassicales > Brassicaceae > Orychophragmus > Orychophragmus violaceus. Next base: position 94,523,394 of record CM058230.1, read on the forward strand.
GCGTGCGTCTCGGCCAGCGTCGTCCCGCTCTCGTCCCGCGCTGTCCCGGTCGCTCGGCGATCGCGTGAAGCCAACGACCCGAGCTCGACGATCACGGTCCCGTCCCGAGCGATCGTCCCGTCCCGTCCAGCAACCTGTCCCGATCGTCCCGTTCGTGAGGCTTGCGGCTGTCATGATCGTGTGAAGCTCACGGCTAGGTCGTGATTGGTTCACATGATGAATCGGTTCGGTTCGGTTTAAGGCTCGGTTTAAAATTTTAATTAAAATCAAAACGTCGCGGTTTAATAAACAGATTTAATAATTTTTATTAAGTTCTGGTTAAACCGGGATAAGAAATCCAAAGTCGAAAAATTGGATTTTGTGCCTAAACCAGTGATTTTCTAATTTGATTTGGTTGGACCAAATAAATTGAGAAAGTCCGGTTTAGTAAATAACCGGTTGACAATTGTGGTCATCGTAGTAATTAATTTTGGTTAAGACCAATTTTAATGAACCAGACCGGTTATGTCATTTAATTGGGCAATTGGGTTATGTCTTGGACATAGACCAATTCTTGGGTCTCGGGCCAAGAAGTTAAAACAATTGGGCCAATTATTTGAGTCTTTTCATCAGATTAATTTAAAATTTTATTTTATAAAATAATTATAAAATCGTTTTTTTTTTAAATTAGTAAGTTTCCAAAATTTTGAAATTAGAAAGTTTCTTAAATTAGAATTTTCTAGATTTGCATGTTTTGGATTTTAGGAAATTTCTATAATTAAAAGTTTCTATTTTTAGAAAGTTTCCAAAATTAGTAGGTTTCCCAAAAAGGAAAGTTTCCCAAAATAGTAATCTTCTATTTTGGGATGAATTTTTAATAAACCTACAAACCTCAAATAATATCAAGCGTTGGATGTCTTGTCCAGTCTATGTCAGCTGTCGAAGCCCATTCAATTGTATTCATGGCCTTACAGTGTGAGGGTGTCTACTTTTGCGTGGATAAGACGGTTTGTGATTCATAAATGTCATTGGGAGTCCCAGACATTAATGATTACATGACTGTATAGTCTGGTTTTCTTGACTGGGCCATCGGGAGTCCCGGGCCTTGAGACATCAGAGTGGATTGGGCCTCGGGCCCAGATTCACAACCAAGAGTTATATCACGGATATAATTAGCCGACATAGGGCTTACCGATATAAGCTAAGGTTAGGTGATGGCCAGTGGCCCACTTTGATCTTAGTTATATGTGGATCTTGGAATCATTATATTCTATTGAGGGTAACTTATGTTATTGAATATAATGCGTGATTAATCATATTAAATTTAATATGAGATTAATCATATTGAACATATTAACTAATAACCTTTTTATCTTATATTTCAGCTATGACTACTACAAGCACTCAAAACACATTCTCAATCCGGTCTGTTCTCGAGAAGGAGAAGCTGACTGGAACGAACATCCTGACGTGGTCAAGGAACTTGAGGCTGGTCCTCAAGCAGGAGAAGAAGGATTATGTCCTTCGTGATCCCCTCCCCGAGAGGCCTCCTAACAATGCCGCCAAGACTCTGCATAATGCTTGGGAAAAGCATTCGTCAGATGAAAATGATGTCTATTGCCTGATGTTGGCGACAATGACTGCTGAGCTGCAAATGCAGTTCGAGAGTGTATTGTCACCCATCGAGATAATGGCAAGCCTGAAATCGCTTTTTCAGGAGCAAGCAAGGACTGAGAGGTTTCAGACAGTTAAGAACCTCTTGGACTGTAAGTTGGCTGCAAATGCGGCAGTGAGTCCTCATGTCTTGAAGATGATGGGTTATCTCGATCATCTTCAGAAACTCGACTGCCCTATCAGCCAGGAACTTGCCTGCGACATCGTTCTGCAGTCTTTACCTGCAAGCTATGATCAGTTCATTCTGAACTTTAATATGCATGGCTTGAGTAAGACATTGCCTGAGCTTCACGGAATGCTCAAGACTGCAGAGCCCAATTTGAGGAAAACCGCCAAAGACCCCAATGTGCTTATGGTACAGAAGGGCAAGGGGTTTAAGAAATCCTCTGCTAAGGATAAGGGAAAGGCTAAGGCTGTCCAAGTCTCGGACAAGGACACGCCAAAGCCCAAGCCCAAGTCTAAGGCTGGGCCTACTGACATCTGCAGGTTCTGTAAAGAACCAGGGCATTGGAGGAGAGAATGTAAGAAATTCCAAGAAGGTCTAAAGGAATTGAAGAAGAAGACTCTCGAGACTTCTTCATCAGGTATTTTTGTTATAGAAGTTAATACAACTACTTCGGATAATACCTCATGGGTTATGGATACTGGTTGTGGGGCTCATATTTGTACTAATATGCAGGCACTCAACAACAGTAGAAAGCTGAAGCAAGGACAAGTGGAGCTACGAGTTGGGAATGGAGCGAAAGTTCCTGCACTAGCTGTAGGCACATACTTGTTGTCTTTACCTTCGGGATTGATTTTAGAACTCAATAATTGTTATTTTGTACCTGCGATAAGCAGAAATATTATTTCAATTTCTTTGTTGGATTTGGAAGGTTATGATTTTTCAGTTAAGAATAAATTATGTTCCTTCAATCGCAACAATTTGTTCTATGGTTGTGCCCCTCTTACGAATGGGCTTTACATACTTGATCAATCCGCGCCAATTTATAACATTGATACCAAACGGTTCAAACCTAATGAGGAGAACCGAACGTTTCTATGGCATTGTCGTTTAGGGCACATCAACGAGAAACGCATCAAGAGGCTCCATTCGAATGGACTTCTTGGCTCATTTGACTTTGAGTCATGTGAGAAATGCGAATCCTGCATGATGGGCAAAATGACACGGGCCCCCTTTAATAAACCTAACGAGAGGGCCAGTGACTTATTGGGCCTGATACACACTGATGTGTGTGGCCCAATGTCCACAAATGCAAGAGGAAACTATCAGTACTTCATTACCTTCACTGATGATTTCAGTAGGTATGAATATGTTTATTTAATGAAACATAAGTCTGAATCTTTTGAGAAGTTCAGAGAATTCCAAAATGAAGTACAGAACCAACTTGGCAAAAGCATTAAGGCTCTTCGGTCCGACCGAGGAGGAGAATACTTAAGCCAAGAATTCAGTGATCATCTAAGAGAGTGTGGGATCGTGTCCCAACTCACTCCTCCTGGAACACCTCAATGGAATGGTGTGTCTGAGAGGAGAAATCGGACCTTATTGGATATGGTTCGATCTATGATGAGTCACACAGACCTTCCAATATCCCTTTGGGGATATGCTCTGCTAACAGCAGTGTTCACTCTAAATAGAGCGCCATCGAAAGCAGTAGCAAAGACACCATATGAATTATGGACTGGAGTGGCTCCAGTGCTGTCTTATCTTAGAATTTGGGGTTGTGAAGCATATGTCAAGAGATTAATCTCAGACAAGCTTACACCAAAGTCTGATAAATGCTACTTCATTGGTTATCCGAAGGAAACCAAGGCTTATTACTTCTATCTACGTTCCGAGAACAAGATCTTTGTTGCCCGGGATTGTAACTTTCTTGAGAGGGAGTTTCTCTCTAAGAAAGACAGTGGGAGTAAGGTACTGCTTGAAGAAATTCAAGATGAACAGGATACTGCTCAACCTAATGAGGAAGAGCAGCAGGAGGACCTACAAGAAATTGTAGAGCCTGAACCTGTAGTACCTGAAGTTCGAAGATCCGGGAGGATCCGTCACGAACCCGAGAGATATCAAGGATTCCTCGTGACTAACTGTCATGATCTTTTGATCATTGATGGTGATGAACCATCGAACTTCAATCAAGCCATGATGGGCCCAGATTCCTCGAAGTGGCGCAAGGCCACTGATTCCGAAATGGACTCCATGTCGGTCAACCAAGTGTTTTCGTTGGTTGACTTACCCGCTGGTGTAAAAGCCATCGAGTGCAAATGGATCTTCAAAAAGAAGATTGACGTGGATGGAAATGTCCAGATTTATAAAGCCAGGTTGGTGGCAAAAGGTTTCAGACAAGTTCACGGTGTGGATTACGATGAAACCTATTCCCCAGTGGCTATGATGAAATCTATTCGGATTCTACTAGCAACTGCAGCTTTTCATGATTATGAAATTTGGCAGATGGACGTGAAAACCGCCTTCCTGAATGGAATTCTGGAAGAGGATGTGTATATGACACAACCTGACGGTTACATAGATCCAAAGAATGCTGGGAAAGTATGCAAGCTTCATAAATCCATTTATGGATTGAAGCAAGCATCGAGGAGCTGGAATCTTCGTTTTGATGAAGCGATCAAGCAATTTGACTTCATCAGAAACGAAGAAGAACAATGCGTGTATAAGAAAACTAGTGGGAGCAAGATAGTATTTCTTATTCTGTATGTCGATGACATACTGCTTCTCGGAAACGACGTTCCAATGCTGAAGTCGGTAAAGGACTGGCTTGGAAGTTGTTTTTCCATGAAAGACATGGGTGAAGCCGCATACGTTCTTGGAATCAGGATCTACCGGGATAGATCTAGAAGGCTGATAGGCTTGTGTCAAGATTCATACATTGACAAAGTCCTACAAAGATTCAGCATGAAAGATTCCAAGAAGGGCTTCACGCCAATGGTACATGGCACAACGCTAAGCAAGAAGCAGAGCCCTACGACGGCTGCTGAGCTTGAGCGCATGAAGAATATTCCTTATGCATCTGCAATAGGATCTATCATGTATGCCATGATCTGTACTCGTCCTGATGTTGCTTATGCATTGAGCATGACGAGTAGATACCAGTCAAATCCAGGTGAAAACCATTGGATTGCCGTCAAGAACATCCTGAAGTATCTAAGACATACTAAGGACAAGTTCTTGGTATACGGTGGAAGTGATGTGCTTAAACTCAGTGGATTCACGGACGCAAGTTTCCAGACAGACCAAGATGATTTCCGGTCACAGTCCGGTTATATCTTTTGTCTGAATGGCGGTGCAATCAGTTGGAGAAGCTCCAAGCAAGACACCGTTGCTGATTCCACTACAGAAGCTGAATATATCGCCGCCTCAGAAGCAGCGAAGGAAGCTGTTTGGATACGAAAGTTCATTATTGAACTAGGTGTGATACCAGATGCGGCTGAGCCTCTGGCACTGTTTTGTGATAACAATGGTGCTATTGCTCAGGCAAAGGAACCAAGATCACACCAGAAATCCAAGCATGTTCTAAGAAGATTTCACTTGATATGTGACATCATTAATAGAAAGGAAGTCAAGATCAGCCGAGTTCAAACTGATGATAACGTCGCTGATCCGTTGACAAAGCCACTCCCAAGGACTAAGCTCGAGTTCCTGACTGAAGCTGTAGGCATTAGAGACATTGAAATGTAATCTAAATTTGAGTGGGAGTTTGAGGGCTTTATTTAGTTATTTGATATGTTCTTGTAAAACATTTTATGTTTAAATGAAATTATTATTTCAAGATTATTTTAACTGTGATGAAATAATCATTCCAAAGTGATATGAACCATTTTATAGGTCATCGAAGTAAGTGACTTGATCTTGAGTTATCAAAGTCATTTAGCTTGATCATGAGACCCTATATTTGATAGATGGCTTATATCATCATGTTCCTAGTCGAAGGTTGTTGAAATTGGAACACCAACAACCGTGTGAGACTAGATTGGTATGTGACTTATGACAAAGTCTCAGTGTGTCATAGATGCACGGCATCAAAGTCAGTACATAGGTGTATGTAGGGTACATACGACCGGACAAGACCCGATTATAAGAACTCTTCAGGATATTTATATATGTGTCATAAGAGATTCTTACTACGACTATAGAGTATAGTCCTTAGACCTGAGTTCGCATGCATGTGACTGCACATGAACTAATGCGCTTTGATCATTGTCTAATGCTGTCGTTAAGCGATGGTTATAAGGACCTTGATTGGGTGTATTATGAAATGAATAGTTTACAGTGATGGAACAAGACGGGATTTGTCCCTCCAATATAAATGGAGTGAATATCTCTAGGCCAATCGGAGATTTGAATACTGGAAAATGCATGGCCATGCTCAAACGGGCTTTCCCGAGTCGTTTGGATTGTCAGTATTGAATCAGAGTCCGATGAACAAGATTAGGCTTTATAAGGATGACACTAATCTTGCCTTATGACTAATCGAGATATTGAGACAAAAGGATTATGAATACAGAGATTCCAGTACAAGTGGGAGATTGTTGGAATTGTGTCCAGTAATCTCGGTACTGTCTCTAGAAAGTAAGAGTATGTCAATGATCAGACATAAGTCATATAATACTGGGGGTCATGATGGCTTGCTAGAGTCCGCTCATGATCTATAAGTCGTGGACTTATTGCCTTTATTATATGATCCCATATGGGTCACACGCCTAAGCTAACAGGAAAATGTGTAGGAACGGTTTGGCAGAAGTACGGTAAAAGTGCTAGGCATTTACCGGACTTAGAGAGACTAATGGGTCTGATTAAAGCTAAAGGATTTAATCAGATTGGGAATTGGGCCCTAAAGCCCAAAAGAATTACAGAAGGGTTTTATAAATAAAACCAAGCCTAATTCTTTCTCCCTAACCCTAATCCCCTGCGCCAACTCTCTCTCCCTGCGCGGCCTCCCTCCTCTCGGTCTAGCAGCCACTTTCCTTCGGTGTGCGTGTGTGAGCCTTTGGAGGATCCATCTCTTGGTGGTTCTGCTGATCTCTGACCCATACCTTCTCTTTCCGCTGCATAAACAGGTATAAGGTGAGATCCATTAAGTTTCTAAATAAGAGAACCTAGATCTGCATGTTTAGTAGGATGAATCAATGGAGAATTGAATCAGGAAACACTAAACGATCCAACACTTAGACGAAGCCACAAGAAACTATTGATACCGAAAGAACTAAGGCAAGGCAAATCGCAAAAACTAAACCTAAATAAAATGGCTACCGAGAAATATAACCGATTGTGAATCTAACTCCTGCACACCTAATATCTATCTTAACAAGTTTAAACCGATAACTATGCATTCCTATAAGAAGTTAACTTTACAAGAGCTGATAAACGAACGACTGAAGGACGAGACTTAATTATTCGACTACTATAAAATGGCACTAGGAGACTCAAGCTTATAAAAAAACACAAACTAAAGAGAATACTGACCGGAGAAAACCCAACGCCGGACACAACGACAGGCCACAAATTCTCGAAACTAAAAGAGAAGCACCAACATTTCAGAACAAAGGTAAGACTATACACATGAGAAAGTTCATACCAAAACCCGTAACAAGGAAGCTTGAGAACACGAAGGCATAAAATGATGAACAAATTAAAAGCATCCACCTCCAAACAAATTGGAACCGCGAGAATGAAGATGGAGAGACTGCCGACAATCAAACCACCACCGGCCAAGAGAGAGGAAATATTAGGGTGACGCCTAACGTCGATGGGAAAATTCTCCAATTATTATTTGAAAATTTGCAAAATACACTTCTTTTGTTATTTTTGAAAACTACTCTTTTTAAATATGAAAAACACTTATACCCAGATTTTAATTAAAATTATATATATTATTAACTAAAATACAAAATCGAAAATATTATTATTGTTAATTATTATTTATGTATAAGATAAATATATGTGTGAGATCAAGTATGCTTATTTACTATTTAATGTTTTAAAATAACATTGATAAGTTTTATGAAGTATTTTAAACTTTATCTCTAAATAAATTAAGTTTATGAATTTTATATAAATAAAGAATTTGATGCAAGAAATTCACGTTTCTTTAATTAAACTCATTATTGCTGAAACCAATCGAAGCTCTTTTGGCTATAAGAATATTTTTTTTTATATATAATTGTTTGCTATACCCAGATTTTAATTTTAAAGAATCTCATTGTTTTTGAAAAAAAAAAAATCAATATTCAAACTTCATTGTTTGTTTTTGCTACACTATTGTTCATGAAGTAACACCTATGAAAAATATCAAAAACCACAAAGAAGCTCTATGAATGGTGGTGTAGATGTTTTCTGATTTTTTTTTAATTATCAGTATAAATATAAAATATTTATAATAAACTATTAAACAGATTTTATGAAGAATATTGTTTTAAAGGAAAATTAATAAAAATCTGATTATTATTAAATTTGTTAGTTTAATTATTAAATAATTATGGTTAATAATTATAAATAATCAGATTGGATAAATTAGTGTTTTTTTGCTGAGGATAATTTAGTTATTTTACTTAAATAAAAGTGTAGTTTTCAAAAAAAATTAAACTAAGGTGTGTTTTCAGAAACAAAACTTATAAACGTACTTATCCAAATTTTCTCCTCCTATTTTAGATGATAAAAGGGAATAATATTGAACTAAAAATAATGACCGCTGGTTTTAGTGAATTTTTAACTGCAAGTCTGCTACGGTGGTTGTTTGCTATATACATTGTGTTAGATGTACACGACTTAAGTGGAAGCGTGGATATATTTGTAAATGACCACCGAAAAAGTGCTAAATTTGATTAACTTTTATGTTAGCACAAAGGGTACAATTTTAAAATGAAAGGTAAGTTAAATTAAAAGGTGCTAAAATCTACAATTTTATACTTAAAATAAAAATATTTGCTATATACTTAGATGTACATATACTTAAAATGGGGGCGTGGATATATTTGTAAATGATCACCGAAAAAAGTGCTAAATTTGAATAACTTTTCATGTTAGCACAAAAAGATGGTATTAATTTAAAATGAAAGGTAAGTTAAATTAAAAAGTGCTAAAATCTACAATTTTATAATTAAAACTTTTAGTATATAATTAAAACTTTTAAGTTAAAAGAATGATGAAATCTAAAGGGAAATTTCGAGACGGGTTCGCCCTAATTCAGATCCTCCTAGGCGCGCATATCGAGGTCGGCGGCGTTTTCTTCTAGTCTCTTCTTCGGCGGCCGGCTATGACGTCGATGTCGCCGCCGAAGAGGCCCTTGTTTCCTCTTGTAGTTTTGCGGTAGTTTTCGACAGTGGTGGACCCCCCTTTGCGGTTCCCGACGGCCATGCCTATCTCCTCCGTCGCCTCTCCTTCTCTGGGTTGCTGCTGTGCTCGTCGGCGACTATGTGTTGTAGCTGTCGTCAATCAGTGTTGGGGTCCTTCTCCCGCCGTTTCTCTGCAGATCTGTCGTCGTGGATCCGCCCTTGTAGGAGTTTTAGCGCAGTCAGTCCCTGAAGTGGTGCGGGCATGTGGTGTCGACGTTGCCTGTCTTCGATGGTTCTTGCAGGTTAATCTTGGTTTCACTTATGGTTCGTGGTTTTTGTTGTTCTGGCGACGGTATAGGTTTGGTTAGTTTTAGGGGCCTATTTTTGGTTGGTTCTTCTTTGGTTTAGATTTGGTTTTGTGTTGGTGATGACCCTTGCTCTGGCTTGTGGTTGGCAATTTCCGGATCGTTTACTTGTTATCATGCCCCTGTTTTGGATAGTCTTGGGTCTAGCAGTTCTGTGGCTCGGCCGGTTCCGTTAGTTTCTTTGTTCTTGTCCTTGAGGGGTTGTGTGCTCCTGTTCTTCTGCTTTTGGTGATGGGTTTGCTTTGAATGGAGAGTGTGCTTTTCCGGTGGTTCGTTTGCTTCGGTATAGGTCCCGCGGTGTTCTTGCCGCTTCTTGGTTTCGGATCTCCGGCTCAATCATTTGGAATTGGTGTTTCGGTTCTCTTCGCACCAAGTCGTCAGTTGTTGTGTGGTTAAAGAGTCTTCCCGCGGCGCTTCGGTCTGTCTGCATACGGTTTGTCACGTGGTTTCTGGGGTGAAGCTTTCTAGTGAGTTCCGGTGGATCAGTCCTAATAAAGTTCGGCTTTGGATGCTTCTGCTTATCTTCTCTCTCGGTTCGTGGTGGCTCTTCCATCCATGGTGTCTCGTTTTAAGGTTTTGATCCGATGTTTGCTTTCTTTTAGTTAGGGTGTGGGCTTTAATTTAGTTGGTGCTAGCTTGTTTTGGTTAGCCGTATTATGTTTGTATGGTTGTTCTTAGATCGTTTTCATCTTTGTCTCCGGGGATTTCTTTATATCCGCCGGCTCTTGTTTCTAGGGATGGCCTTTATCCGCTAGCTATTGTCTCTGGGGGTTGTATATCCCGCCAGCTTTGGTTTCATCAACGTGTAATATCTTGGTTTAATGAAAATCCTTTAGTGGAAAAAAAAAGGAAATTCGTATGACGTAAGCACTTGTGACATCGAATTAACCAAGTGAAATTATGATATGCAGGACGTAAGCACTTGTGACATCGAATTAACCAAGTGAAATTATGATATGCAGATATACTCAAACTGCGTTCACATGCTCAGAAAGAAAAGATGGACTGTGCATTGAAGAACATTTTAAACTTATATCAATAAAATGAAAGAAACGATAGAAGTTGAAGGCCTCAATTTTTAAACTCTCATTTCTAAATATTAATGGCCAGCTTTGAGACAGTTATGTTCCTAGAACTCACAAGAGTATATATGTTTCTTTCAACACACTCATACATATATCTGAAGCTATTGTTAAACCGAGTTATCGAAGATAAAACAAGCTTAAGATTTCTCCGTCTAGCATTGCTCACTGAAGTCAAAAATTCCGTATCTTCCTGAAGTGAACAAGACATAGTGTATCATAAGCTGACCTGCATCTATAGACCCTCCTCTCAAATGCGCCTCCGTTCACCGCTGGTGCCTCGATAGTGGTGAAGGTGATATTACCAGAGTCATGATTCTACACAAGAGAGAGATCAGACCATCAACCAAAAACCATCAATCTAAAACCATCAATCTAAACCAACCTATAAAGGTAGCAAGAAAATAGACCACTATAGAGAGAAAGAGACCATCAGATTGCCTTGTTCTACTATAAGATCCCAGCCATAATCAGGGACCCTAAGGCCATGTGCAGCAAGGGTTCTTAACAACCTTTTGCACAAAATCATAGGCAAACAGTGAAGATACGGATCGTTAAAGCTCTTCCGTAAGAGACGGGTTCGTCACTGTAACAGTGACGTGGCACCGTCTCATTGGTCCTCTTTTTTTTTTTTTTTTTTCCTCCACCTGCAAAAAAAAAAAAAAATTAATAATAAAAAAATGTTAAGAACCCCAAACAAGGGGTTCATTGATAAACATGCCCTAAGACCTTCATAGAAATATAAGCCGGTGGTGAAGACTGTTGGCGGCAAGTCCTTCCCGTTTGTAGCAAAATCAGATCTCCTTTGCATAATAGAATGGATCTCGTCGGCTACAAGCCAACGGTAACAGGAAGATTCCAAAATGTAGTCTAGACCTGCAATTTGCCATTAGATATCATTTCCCACATATAGAGAGCAACAGAAGTGATAGCTTATCTTTCAAAACTGGCGATGAAGATGATTCGGTGGTGGATCTAACATCGAACAAGTATGCAGGTAAATTTCATAATGAAGTATTCATCAAAATGTTGATTTCTCTATTACTAAATTCCTAAACTATCGCACATATTTCAAACCCTAATACTCCTACCAAAACAATATTGGAACTATCGCACATATTTCAGTCTCCATCTTGATTTCTTGATCCTTCTTTACTTCGTTTATATCTATCAACTGATGAGACCAAACCCTCCATCGAAGTAACCAGAGACAATCTCTCAGCCTACAACCAAAGACACTAGTTTACACACATCTCATCAAAATGTATAAATCAACAAAAGGACTCTTTCGTCTTTACCCTTTTTGTTTTCAATCTGTTAGCAATGTGAATCCGTTCGCTGTTACAATCATAAATCTCATTATCAGCTTCATCGATCTTAGCCTTAATCTCAGGGTCATCGTAAGCGTATTGCTTGACTAAGTAGAAACAGAAACGGTTCTCTCCAGTTCCGGTGGTCACAGTCGATGATTGATTCCCAGTTAGAAGCCGTCGCACATCGAAGCCATCGCACAGTAAAATCAGTGCACTCATTTGGTCCTGCACCACGAAATCGCCAAAAGACAACAAAGGTCAGACCTTTAAATCAAACCCATGAACAATCAGATTATACAAAACGCAGAATGATGGAAGGGAATTACCCAAAAGGAAACGACAAGTGTTCAAAGTTCAAACAAAATCTTCAGGGTTTTAGCAGAAGGTTTAAACTTTAAAGAAGAACATACCAGAGATTACATAGATAAAGAAAGAAGGCAGACTTGTTGTTGATCCCACAAGAAGAAACGGAGCAAATATTAGAGATTTTCTTGTTTTTTTGCGTTCAAATTTCAATTTATGTTTCTTGTTTCTTCTTGAAATCCAAGAAAAAAAATACGTTTTTTCTCCTAATTTAATATCTTTGGGAAAAATATTTAATTAATTGCTTGTTAAACATATTATTCCCATTGAGAGTGTACATTGTGCTAGTAGGTCGTTTAAGGCAACAGTCAATTCTTTACTAATCTGAATTAATCAAACCTAATTGGTATTTGGATTTTATTATTATTTTTATAGCCAAATGATATTAAATGTTTATTGGTTAATTTCAGGCCTATTTCAGGTATAAACGTCAGTTTTTGCCGTGATTGATGAATGTCCCTTTGTTAATTAATTTTGCTTCGCTCCTCCGAACTCTACTTCTCTCTACCTAGCCGTTTAATTTGAGCTTTGCTCCGGCCATCGGATTCCGGCATTCTGTCGGACCGATGACTGGATTACTTTTGTTGTTTTATATATCTTTGTTACGGTATCTTAATCTGTCTTTTGCTTCGGCGAATTCCTCACTTTTTTCCTTGTAATCTATGTGGAGGATTCGTTTGACTTTTCTCTTCTAGTGATAATCAGAATTGGCTTTTCTAGATCCAGATTTATGTCCATTTTATCCGATTTCTTTCCCGGTGCTCTGCCATCGACATCACCGCAGATCCCTTCCTTTCCTCACGCCAATGAAATCTTTTCCACTGTGTGTTTATAGTCGGTTGGGTCGAAGCCCGATCGAGTGAACGGGTCCGACGGTACCTGATTCTGCGATTGAATCTATGTTGATTCATGCATTATGAAGCACGATCTTCCGTGGCGGCGATGGTGTCTGTGAAGGCTTTTATCTAGACTCGGTGGTTTAGGATGGTGTTTGGAGAAAGCTAATCGGCAGGAAGGCCAAGACGCGGCGGTGTGCATCGGAGCCGGAATCTTCTTGCGGTGGTCTGCATGTCGTCCATTCCAGCAGTTCGACACGTGGTACGCTATGTTATCTGCTCATCGACTTATACTTATGCATCTAAAATTTTTGGTTCTGTATAAATGGGCTTTAGGCCCATATGCATGTACTTACTTTTATTTCGCACTCTTGTATTCTTGGACAACTTGCCTATTGGGCCACGACAAAAAAAAACAAAAAAACGTGGGTACATACGTACCTTCATTACCATATGACTTGTTTGTTCTCATCCAATTATTGCACCTCAAAACCATAAAACAAAACAAAAATCGTATTCCTACACGCTGTTATGAGCTGTTCTGATTTCAATCTGGTTTAGCTGGTTTAGTTAAATCAGCGTTGATGGAAGATGGTTGAGCTCAGGTTTATTGGTTTGTTGGTGAACCAAAAGAAGACAAGTGAAAGACTCTAACTGCAGTGGAGGGTTTCAACGGCTTATAAGAAATTGTCATCATCTTCTTCGGTTTAATGATTCATTCTAATTCTTTTATGTTGTTCTTGAGCGATATCGAAAGTGAGAGAGAATTGTAATCTCCTGAGTTGAATTCATTGTTCTGTGAGGTGTAACACATTGATCTAGTGAATTACTGAAGTGAATCGGCTCCGGAAGTAAGTTCAGTCATTCCGATTGGATTGATCCGGGTTACCAAATCTTGTGTTCTTTAATTCCTGCAAGTTTGAGTTCATTTTGAGTTTTTTAGTGTTCGATTGAGTGGTGTGAGTTTGTGTGTGATCAAATTCGTTCAAGTTATCCAGCTCAATTTGTAACAGAGTGGTATCAGAGCCTCGGTTTGATGGCGAAGGTGAAAGAACTCATGGCGACTTCCAAGATCGATGTTGATAGATTCAATGGGGAAGGTGACTTCTCATTATGGAAGATTCGGATACTCGCTCACTTTGGAATGCACAAGATTAAGCACATGTTGTTCGACAACAATCTGACGAAGGAAGTTCCGATTTCGAAGACTGAAGAAACATAACTTGTTCCAGGAGATGAGAAACAGTCTCCTGAAATCCGTACAAAGGTAGTCCATGATCCTGAAAAGATAGAACATAATGAGAAAGCAGTAAGATTGATAGTTGCGAACATTGGGAATCAAGTTTTGTGCAAGATCAAACACAGTACGACTGCAGCTGATATGTGGACTCTATTAGATCGCTTGTACACTGAGTGTTCTTTACCAAATAGGATTCACCTACAGCTGATGTTCTATACATTCAAGATGTCAGAATCCAAGACTGTTGATCAAACAGTTGATAATTTTCTAAACATTGTGACTGAGTTAAGCAATCATGATGTCGTAGTGACAGATGAAGTTTCTTAACATCTCTTACCTCAAGTTTTGACCAGTTAAAACACATGCTGAAGTATGGTAGAGATACGTTAACATTGGATGATGTTATCTCAGCAGCAAGGTCTAAAGAACGTGAGCCTCCTGAGACTCGTAGAGCAGATAAAGGTCAAGCAGCTGGCTTGTATACTAAAGATAGGGGAAGACCAACTACTCAGAGGTCCAAGAATAAAAAGGATCGGGGTAGGAGAAGGTCAAACTCAAAGACAGGAGTGACTTGTTGGTTCTGTAAAAAGGAAGGTCATGTTAAAAAAGACTGTTATGCCAGGAAGAAAAAATATCAGACTGACACGATGGTGAAGCAGGGGTAATCACAGAGAAGCTAGTATTTTCTGAAGCTTTGAATGTGACAGAGTAAGAAGCTCGTGATCAGTGGATTATAGACTATGGCTGTACTTACCATATGACATCGAGAAGAGAATGGTTCTCTGAGTTTAATGAGAATGTAAGCACTATGATTCTGCTTGGTGATGATCATACGGTTGAGGCTAAAGGCTGCGGATCAGTAAAGATAAAATCTTATGGAGGATCCATCAGAATTCTCAAGAATATGAGGTATGTTCCAAACCTCATAAGAAACTTGATTTCTACAAGCACCTTGGATAAATTGGGTTATAGTCATGAAGGTGGAGATGGTGACATAAGCTTTTATAAGAAAAAGAAACTGGCACTGAGAGGTAAACTTCAAAATGGTCTGTATGTGTTAAATGGAAGAACAGTGCATGGAGAAAACTGCAACTCTGAATTGTCAAAGGACATAACTGCTTTATGGCACAACAGATTGAGACATCTCAGTATCAATGGTATGAAGATTATGTCTTGCAAAGGATTGCTCACAATAAATGAGGTCAAAGAGGTATCCTTTTGTGAACATTGTGTGATGGGAAAAGCTAAGAGACTGAGCTTTAATGTTGGAAGGCATCTAACAAAGGATGTTCTTGGGTATATACATGCTGATCTCTGGGGCTCTCCAAGTGTTACATCATCACTATCAGGTATAGGATGCTGATCATTGATGATAAAACCAGAAAGGTTTGGCTTCTGTTTCTCAGGTCAAAAGATGAAACCTTCAGTAAATTCTGTGAATGGAAGGATCTTGTAGAGAACCAGATAGGAAAGAAAGTGAAGATTCTCAGAACTGACAATGGTCTGGAATTCTGTAATCAAAAGTTCAATGAGTTATGTGCTCAACATGGAATAGAAAGACACAGAACATGTGTCTACACACCACAGCAAAATGGTATGGCTGAGAGGATGAACATGACTGTTATGGAGAAAGTCAGGTGCATGTTGAATGAGTCAGGGATTGAAGAGGAGTTTTGGGCTGAGGCTGCTTCAACTGCTGCTTACCTGATAAACCGCTCCCCAACCTCAACAATTGATCATAACATTCCAAAACAGCTATGGCTCAACATGAAACTTGAATATAAGCACTTAAAAAGATTTGGAGTTGTTACTTATGTCCATCAAGATCAAGGAAAGCTGAAACCTAGAGCCTTGTAAGGTGTTTTCCTTGGTTATCCTCAAGGAACTAAAGGTTATAGAGTATGGCTTATAGAAGAAAGAAAAGTGGTGGTGAGTAAAAATGTGATCTTCCATGAAGATCAAGTGTATAAGGATCTGAAGCCAGAAGAGATGCAGCAACAAGACACATGAGATGTTCCCATGTTGAGAGGTTTGGATATGGACGATGTTGGTACTAATGAAAATAAGAATCAACAAATGGTTGAACAAGTCACTGATGAAAGATTTGGTGAAGGTGGAGTTAATCCACAAGATGTGAGTGGCTCAGATTCTGACCAAGAAGCTGATATTGATCAAGAACCTATGACACCGAAGGTACGAGGAGCTATCATCTCATTAGAGATAGAGCAAGAAGAGAGATAGTCTTACCTAAGAGGTTTGCGGACTACATAGAAGTTGGGTTACCAAGTAAGGTTACAGAGGACACAGAAGTTGCCTTTTCCCTTGGCAGAAGATATAAGTAATGAGGAACCTAGATGTTACCATGATGAAACTAAGCACAAAGAATGGGATAATTGGCATGAGGGTATGACAGAAGAGATGAATTCTCTGAACAAAAATCATACTTGGGTAATAGTTGATCGCTCAAAAGATGCTAAGGTCTGTCGATGGTTGTACAAGAAGAAACCAGGAATCCCAGGTGTTGAACCTGAAAGATTCAAGGCTAGACTTGTAGCAAGAGGCTTCTCTCAAAGAGAAGGGATTCATTACCAAGAAGTGTTTGCACATGTGGTAAAACATATCTCAATCATAATCTTGATGTTTTGGTTGTTAAAGAAGACATGGAGCTTGAACAAATGGACGTAAAAACGGCCCTCTTACATGGAGAGCTTGACCAAGATTTATACATGGAGCAACCAGAGGGATTTGAGGTGAAATCATCAAAGGAAAAGGTGTGCCTCTTGAAAAAATCCCTTTACAGGTTAAAACAAGCTCCACGGAAATGGAATAGAAATTTTGACTCGTTCATGATGTTGGGATAGTGTCCTGAAATCACACTTGTACTCACTCCTGATGATAGTTGTGTGTCGAGATCAGACATTCGTATAATACTGGGCGGTTGCAATGTTTTGCTAGAAACCTCTTGCAGTCTGTAAGTTGTAGACTTACTGCCAGTATTATATGATCCTATAGGGTCACACACCTAAGCAAACTGGAAGCATGAATGTGGAAATGATCATTATGGTAATGATCATGTTGATGTGTATTGGATACACAATGACATGGAGTTTTATGATATGTGTGTCAATCGATGCATGAGTGTATCGATCGATGCAGGCTTTTCGTGGAGGTGTGACGATCGACACATTGAGTGTGTCGATCGTTGCATATCGGGTTTCGAAACTGATGTTTCGGATTAATGACGCAACCGAGTCGGATTGGTCTGACGGTTTGTGATGCCATTTACAGGTCGATATATAAAGGCTTATATGGTCGACATGAACCCTAGCCGTCTTCTCTTCTCTGAGAAAGAAAAGCAGAAACACCAGAAACTCTTAGATCCCACAGATCCGGCACTAGCATCCCGTTTCCAGCTTGTGTGCATGTGTATCTGGTAGAGGCAAGGCATCTGCGTTGCTCACTGATCTCGTTCACCAATTCCGCTGCCAGTTCAAGGTAAGAACGAGGTTGGTAAATTCAATATATCAAACCCTAGATCCTAGGAGATCCAACAGTGGTATCAGAGCGTTGTTAGGGTTTAGCTATTGAATCTGATGCAATTAATTCGAAAACTGAGTTTGTTGAATTGATTATTGCCTGTGAAAATCGTGTTTTCAAGTGTTAATCTCGGATTAAAGCATCTGTTGAAAATTCGATACTTGTGTTCTCGCAGTGTGTCGATCGACACAAAGCGTGTGTCGATCGATGCAGAGCGAAAACACGTAAATAATTTTAGGGTTTGTCGCAGCGTGTCGATCGGTGCAAAGCGTGCGTCGATCGACACAGAGCGAAAACTCGCAAAATAATTTTAGGGTTTGTCGCAGCGTGTCGATCGGTGCAAAGCGTGCATCGATCGACACAGAGCGAAAACTCGCAAAATCTTTTGGGTTGTTCGCAAAGCGTCGATCGACACTAAGCTTGTGTCGACCGTTGCATCGCGAAAACTCGCACTGTATCGATCGACGCACTGGGTGCATCGATCGATTCAATTGGTTGGTTTCGGTTGGATTGGATTGAACCGGAAACCAATTTTGATTGTGGTTAGGATATGTTGATGCATCGATCGACACACAACTCGCAGACTCAGGGGTTGGACTCCTAGTTGCGAATACCAAATCAAAATGAACCTAAACTTAATAAAACTGAATGTTTTAATTAAATTGATAACTTCTTGGATGTATATTGGATATGCATCAAGATTAAATAGTTCCTTTCCTAAACATAATATCAAGTGATCTTGATGTCTTGCCCGATCTCGTCTACTGTCAGGACTCGTGTTGTTGTTGGATATTCTTGGAGTCCTTGGTATCCACAACAATGTGGGTAATGCAGTGATGGAACTTCGAGCCAATTCTACAGGATTCAGAATTCTCGCGAGTTCCAGATAGCCTAGGATCTAGGGTCTAGTTAATTGAATCATGGATCAGATCTCGTGTTTACTGGAGACTGGCAGCGGAATAGGGTCAGATAAACAAGATCTCCAGCGCCTCAGATGCTGCGCCTCTACTGATAGTCCACACGCACACAAGCTGGAATCCGCCGGGATGCTAGTACCGGTTCTCGGATCTCCTGGGAACTAAGTTTTCTTGAGGTTTCTGTGTTTTCTCTCTGAGAAAACACTCTGGGCGGCGCTCACGATCACCCACTTGGTCGAGATACATAAAACGAGTTTATATATATTGACCTCGAGGTGAACCGAAACATCAGTTTCGGTTTCGCCATTGTGTCGACCGACACACTTAGTGGTGTCGATCGACACACCTCCTGTATCGACCGACGCACCCAATGGTGTCGATCGATACACCCCTTTGAAACTTGTATTCGATGTGTATCCAATACACATCGACCAGATCATATGCCAATGATCAATCCCATATGGACTATGTCCAACTTGCTTAGGTGTGTGACCCTGTAGGTTCACACGATACCAGAAATGAGTTACAACTCATTTATCATAAGCGGTTTCTAGCAAAACATTATGACTACCTAGTATCACATGAATTGTCCGATCTCGACAATACAACTATCTCTAGAGTGAGTACAATGTGATTTCAGGACATAATCCCAACAATCTCCCACTTGTACTGGAATCACCTATTCCTATAATCCCTTCGTCTCTATATCTCGATGTGGCATAAGGCAAGAGACTGTGTCATCCTTATTATAGCCAACATCATGTTCATCGAACTCCTGATATATACTGATAAAACAAACGACTGACAATCACCTCGTTTGAGCACGGCCATGCATTTTATCAGTATCAAATCTTCGATGGGCCCTGAGATATTTATCTCCCTTTATATGGGAGGGACAAATCCCATCTTGTTCCATCCCTATTTCTACACATACTTCATGATACGCCTAAACAATGCCGTTATAGCCGCCAGTTACGGAACGACGTTTGACAAGGTCAAAACGCACCAATTCATATGCTAGAAAGCATGATGAACTCAGGTCTAAGGACTATACTCTATAGTCGTAATGAGAACCTCCCATGACACTGATATAACTATCCTGTGGAGTTCTCATTAGCGGGTCATGTCCGATCATATGTTTACCAACATATATCTATGTGACTGACTGTGATAATCATATCATTGATTCCATGAAACTTAGTCCAACAGTCACCTCACATACTAGTCTCGCGCGGTTATTGGTGCCCTATTTCAATAGCCTTGACTAGGGACAATCATAATTTATATCATCTTTTACTTATAGGGTTTCATGATCAAGTCCTCAACTTGATGACCTATATGATGACTATAAAATACTTTGGGACATTACTTAATTATCCAATAATTAAATAACACCGATGTCAGTTTTAACTTACACCAACACTGCCAAAGCATGTATATGTAAAGATTACAACATAACTAAAATTGCTCCCACTAGAATCAAGATCATCTCTTCAGATATCTTAAACCTACAACAACATAATAAATTTTGTGCTTAGGTTGTGGGAGAGCCTGCGGTGTCATTGCTTGAAACAATTTCAACAAACCACACCGCCATTCAGATAAAATCACTATTCTACGGTCCACTGCTTGGAGCCTTTCCAACAGTCAGCACCGCTATTCAGACAAAGAGACATAACCAGGTGGGAACCGGGAATCGTCTTTGTCTATCTAACTACTTTCAACTGGTTCGTCACTTCCTCAGTTCACCACAAAACTATCCTTAGAGTTCTTCAAACACTTGGGATATTTCTGGCAACTGATCAGTGACTCTTACCGGAATATTTTTGGTATTTTCTCGTCATGCTTTATGCGTAAGCTGCATCTAGACGAGCTCAAAATATGGCATTCATGATGGATTCTATTGCAGAAGCATTAGAACTCACACTCATTAATATTAGTTCAGACAGTGTTCAGAAACACTTCTTCTTGCTAATATTGTTACTAGCTCAGCCAGTGTCCAAGACACTTCATCTCGCTCAGATTATTGCCATAAGACCTTTGGTATGAAGCCATTCTTGGAATTAAGCTCATATGAACTGTCCAATACCTTATCAACATAAGTATTTTGACACGATCAAATTAGCCTTTCTGATCCATTCCAATGGATTCTTATTCCAAGAACTTTCTCGGCCTTCTTCCAAGTCTATCATTCAGTTTGACTTCCGACCTAAATCTTGACAAGACTTTAGCATCGGAACGTCGTTTATGAGATTTAAGTATGTCATCTACATACTGTGCGAGAATTGCCATTACGCTCCCACTAGTCTTCTTGTAAACGCATGGTTTCTTTTCTTTCTGATCAAGTCAAAACCTTTGACCACAATACTAGAATATTGATTCCAACTCCAATATGTTTGCTTCAATCCTCTAATGGATCGGTGAAGCTAACATGCATACCCAGCCAATTTTTGTTGGAGTTAGGGCTCACCATCGCTTCCTTGAATTTCGCATGCTCGTCACTTTTCAATGATCAACAGATCACGACAGTTGGTTACGAGAAATCACTCTCGAGTTAGTGACGGATCCTTTCGGATCTGCGAATTTCAGGCTCCACAGGTGTATATCCTACAACACTTTGTAGATCTCACCGCTGCTCTCCCTCAACAGGTTGAGCAGCCTCCTGCGTTTATCGAATTTCTTCGATGTGTACTTTTACTCCCACTGTTCCTTTGGAAAGTATGATCTTTCTTAAAAGACACAGTTCTGGACAATAAAAGTACTAAGCCTTGGTTTCCCTAGGACAACCAGCGAGGTAGAATTCATCATTTTTGGGTTCAAGTTTGTTTGTTGACTACTGTCTTACACAAAACTTGCAATCCCAATTAATCAGAAAAACAAATTTGGAAATCACCCAATCCACATCCAATGTGGTGTTTTTCACTGATTCTGATAGAAACTCTTTTCTGCGTTAAGGCAGACGTTTTAGAACGTATTCTTAAATCGTTATGGAAGATTCCTGTGACTCATCTTTAATCGGAGCATATCCAATAAGATCCGATTTATTCTGTCAGATGATCACCCAATTCATGACTTAAGTATTTTCCTCCGCGATTCAATCGAGGATCTCAATGCTTCTGTCATATCGGTTCTATACTTCATCTTTGAACTCCTCAAGGGATTCCTGCTCGTGTCTCATCAAATGAACACAGCCATACTTTATTGATACCATCAACAAGGTAATGAAGTACAGAAGATTTCCTCTGGCATTAATACTCGTTGGGCCGCATACATCAGTATGTGTAAGGCCCAATAAGCCTCTGGCCCATTTCCTTTAGCTCTGCTAAAAGGGCCTTAGTCATTTGGTCCAGTGAACAGAATTCATATCTCAGATGATTAATAATCGAATGAGTCCAAAACTATGGAACTTTTGAATTCGCTTCACTCTATGTGGTTAAACGACTATGCCAAAGAAAAGTCGAGTTCAAGTCATCAGACTTAAACCTTTACTATTTGTGTTATATATTCTGACTTTCGCTGGTTTAAGATATAAAACCCATTCCAAATGGGGTGCTATCATATGATATTTCATTAAGATATAAAGAACAAAACTTGTCTTTTATCAAAATGAAAAACATCCAAATTCTCAAAAGAAAATGAAAGACATTTCTGCACAAGGCAGATACATAGTAGCAATTACTTAATTTCTAAAACCAAGTATGAAAGGCTCCTACAAGTGAAGAATCTCTACGGCTCATGCAGCAACCATTGCTTCATACCAGACACGCAGTTCCACTTGTCTTTTCTTCAACGTTCTACTGTCGCTTAGGTCCTGCATATTTCAAAAAATATCAGTACCACAACAAGTATCCAATACTTATGTAGAACTTGAATTAATAACACAATACCTGAAGAAGAAGTACCATACATCTTCTCCATCTCTTGTGAATCTTCCAATAATTTAATGCAATCTCTCTTCCAATGCCCCGACTCATTACAGTAGAAGCACTTACTAACACCAGATGGGCTTGACTTGGGCTTATAAGATGACACAGGCTTATCCTGATTCCAAATCTGGACGGCCTTGCCTTCACCCTTGTCTATACAAGATTTCTCAAATCTTTTATCCTTTTTGATGTTTTGCTCTGCTGTCTTGAGCATGCTATGCAGTTCAGTCAACGTCTTCGTCAAGCCTTTCTTGATATAGTTCTTAATGAACTTATCATAGTTTGACGGCAGTGACTGCAGAATGATGTCAGTGGCCAACTCTAAGCTGACAGGACATTCCAGTTTCCCCAGGTTATCAATGTAACCCATCATTTTAATGACATGAGGACTTACTGGAGCATCCTCTGGTAGCTTGCACCCAGTGAGAGACTTCACCATCTGGAATCTCTCAACTCGTGCTAGATCCTGAAACTTCAGTTTCAGGCTGGTGATCATCTCTATTGGCGACTCCACGTTCTCGTATTGACTTTTCAAGTCCGAGTTCATGGTAGCCAACATCAGACCACGCACATCTACCACATCAATATAATGTTTATTCCAAGCATTATATGCTGCATGCGAGCGATTGGTCCCAAGCCTCTCTGGAAGAGCCTTTTCAAGGACATAGTCCTTGCTCTCCTGCTTGAGAATGAATCTCAGATTCCGATACCAATCCAGGAAGTTGGATCCATTTAACTTGTCCTTCTCAAGGACGGATCGCAACGAGAAAGTAGTCATAGACATAAGCTTAAATCCAAGGAAAAACAAAGATTTAGTTATGTATATGATGAGAAATCTTATCTAATAAGAAAACTCGCATTATATTCAAACAATGTTTCCTCTATGAATATAATGATCCAAGATCCATACATCACTAAAATCTGAGTGGGCGACTCGCCATTTCCCAAACTTTAGTTATCTAGGTAAGCAAATCATTGCTAATTGTACCCAGTACAACTCTTGGTTGTGGATGAGACAAACTATGTCTAATCCACTCTGATGTCTCTGGGCCCAGAACTTCCGATAGCCCAGTCAAGTAAACCAATCTCTTTAGTCTTGTGATCATTGACAGTTGCACTGCAAGTCTGTCAATGACTACCTGCCTTACTCATGTTGCAGTGGATACCAAGGACTCCAAGACTATCCAACAAACGACACGAGTCTTGACAGTAGACAAGATTTGGGCAAGACATCAAGGTTACTTGATATTTAGTTGAGGAAACTAAACCCAAAAGTTTAGCAAATCAATCTCTTAGGTCATGTAATTGTTGATGTTAAGCACTGCGAATCCATCAACATAACTACCTGCCTTACTCACGTAATTGTGGACACCAAGCTCTTGGCTAGACCATCACACAACGAAATGAGTCTTGACAGTTGACCACATTGAAGCTAATCTTTGATCAATGTTTAAGTCTAGTTTTGTTTCTGCAAATTCAAGGTTCAATAACCAGAATTTCGAATACTGTGTCGATCGACGCAGACTATGTCTGTCGATCGATACTACCAAACAAAACCGGACTTCAATAACCGGTTAATTCAATTAACCCGGTTCATCGAACCAGTCGTGTCGATCGACACAACCCATGTGTGACGGTCGACATAGACCTAAATCGAAGATAGTTTTGATAACCGGTCCAATCCAATTGAACCGACTTATCTGATCAAACTGATCTTAACCAATCGGTTTATACTAATTGGAATAATCAGTTCAATCCAATTGAACCAATTCATCCAATTTAAACCGTTTAAACCAGTTTCAACTGATTGCGATAACCGGTCCAATTCAATTGAACCGTATTATCCAATCAAACTGATTTAACCCATCGGTTCATGCTAATTGAGATAATCAGTTCAATCCAATTGAACCAATACATCCAATTTAAACCGATATATTCGGACTTAACCAAGCATGATAACCGGTCCAATCCAATTGAACTGATTAACCATTCGCTCGGTATGTGTCGACCGACACAAAACTGTGTCGATCGATACGTGACCGAATCTGCCCTGTGTCGACCGATACACAATCTGTGTCAATCGACACAGAAGGCTTTCGGTTTTTCTTCGCGAAAAACCCTAGGCGCCGAATCTGTCGATTTCGCCACTTTGTGTCGACCGACACACCCAGTGTGTCGATCGACACTGTGCGAAAACACAGAATCGCAGATCGATCAAATCGATCTCACCTGTTCTAACCAAACAACCTAGTTTGCGAATCTAAATCATCAAATTCATTTAGACAGGTTGATTCAATGGAAAACCCTAAGGCTATGATACCACTGATTGAACTTCGAGCCAATTCTACAGGATTCAGAATTCTCGCGAGTTCCAGATAGCCTAGGATCTAGGGTCTAGTTAATTGAATCATGGATCAGATCTCGTGTTTACCTGGAGACTGTCAGCGGAATAGGGTCAGATAAACAAGATCTCCAGCGCCTCAGATGCTGCGCCTCTACTGATAGTTCACACGCACACAAGCTGGAATCCGCCGGGATGCTAGTACCGGTTCTCGGATCTCCTGGGAACTAAGTTTTCTTGAGGTTTCTGTGTTTTCTCTCTGAGAAAACACTCTGGGCGGCGCTCACGATCACCCACTTGGTCGAGATACATAAAACGAGTTTATATATATTGACCTCGAGGTGAACCGAAACATCAGTTTCGGTTTCGCCATTGTGTCGACCGACACACTTAGTGGTGTCGATCGACACACCTCCTGTATCAACCGACGCACCCAATGGTGTCGATCGATACACCCCTTTGAAACTTGTATTCGATGTGTATCCAATACACATCGACCAGATCATATGCCAATGATCAATCCCATATGGACTATGTCCAACTTGCTTAGGTGTGTGACCCTGTAGGTTCACACGATACCAGAAATGAGTTACAACTCATTTATCATAAGCGGTTTCTAGCAAAACATTATGACTACCTAGTATCACATGAATTGTCCGATCTCGACAATACAACTATCTCTAGAGTGAGTACAATGTGATTTCAGGACATAATCCCAACATGCAGGTGATCATTAGTAGACTTGCAGTGCAACTATTAGTGATCACAAGACAGAAGAGATTGGTTTTACTTGACTGGGCTGTCAAAAGTTCTGGGCCCAGAGACATCAGAGTATATTATGAAGGAATTTCTAGCAGTTCCTAATCCAATTAGGCAACCCTGGTCTGAATTCCAAGCCTAGGATCTAAGGTTCATGTAATTGAATCATTGGGATATCAGAATTACCTGGTGATTAGCAGCGGAAGATTTGCAGATAATCGAGATCTAGAGCGCCTCAAATGTTGCGCCTCTACTGGTATCCACACGCACACAAACTGAACAGGAGGGATGCTAGTGCCTATAGAGATCCAATCTCTTCAGAGGTTTTTACTCAAGTTCTGGTGGCTGTCTATTAGGTTAGATTCAGTTTAGGTCGACCATATATCTTATATATGACGACTTAAACCATAACGGAATTAACCAACGATTAAACCGAATTAATCTGGTAATCCGCGAGTTGCATCGATCGACACACTCTTTGTGTCGATCGACACTGCCCCAGAATATTGATATCGAATGCATATCAAATATGCATTCACTAGATCATTACATTAATGATCAACCTCGTCTTTAACGTCCAGTTTGCTTAGGTGTGTGACCCTGTAGGATCATATAACACTAGCAATGAGTTCTCAACCCATTGATCATAAGTGGCTTCTAGCAAAGCGTTATGACTACCTAGTGTCATATGATTGTCTCATTTCGACAATACGACTTTCTCTCAGAGTAAGTACAATAGATTTCAGGACATTCCCAACATATTAGACATAGTTTATCTCATCTACGACCAAGAGTTGTACTGGGTACAATTAGCAATGATTTGCTTACCTAAATAACTAAATTTTGGGTGATGGTAAGTTGCCCACTCAGATTTTGGTGAAGTATGGGTCTTGGTTCATTGTATTCATCTTAGGAAACATAGTTTTGAATACAATGCGAGTTTTTCTTATTAGATAAGAATTCTCATTCCTTGAGCATTATAACTAAAACCTCTATCTCTTTTAATTACAGCTATGTCTGTCTCAACTCACATCAACACTTTCTCACTAAGATCCGTCCTTGAGAATGACAAGATAATGTTGGGAATCCGAGCCAATTCTACAGATTCAGAATTCTTGTGAGTTCCCGATAGCCTAGGATATAGGGTCTAGTTAATTGAATCATGATCTCACCTCGTGTGTACCTTGAGTTTTAGCAGCGGAAGTTTGTGGTAACACGAGATCTGCAGCGCCCCAATCGTTGCGCCTCTACTGTTCAGTCCACACGCACACAAGCTAGAATCCGCCGGGATGCTAGTACCGGTGCTCGGATCTCCCTGGGAACTTTAGTTTCCTGAGGTTCTGTGTTTTCTCTCTGAGAAAAACAATATGGGCGGCGCTCAGCAACACTTACCCTCGGTCGAACACATAAACACGTTTATATATTGACCTCTAGGTGAACCGAAACTTCATTTTCGGTTTCGCCCTTGTGTCGACCGACACACATAGTGGTGTCGATCGATACACATCCTGAGTCGACCGACGCACCCAATGGTGTCGATCGACACACCTCATCTAAACTCATATTCGATGTGTGTCCAATACACATCGATCAGACCATATGCCAATGATCAATCCCATATGGACTATGTCCAACTTGCTTAGGTGTGTGACCCTGTAGGTTCACACGACACTGAAAATGAGTTACAACTCATTTGTCATAAGTGGTTTCTAGCAAAACATTATGGCTACCCAGTATCACATGAATTATCCGATCTCGATAATACAACTATCTCTAGAGTTCGTACAATGTGATTTCAGGACATAATCCCAACAATCTCCCACTTGTACTGGAATCACCTATTCCCATAATCCCTTCGTCTCTATATCTCGATATGGCATAAGGCAAGAGACTGTGTCATCCTTATTATAGCCAACATCATGTTCATCGAACTTCTGATCTATACTGATTAAAACAAACGACTGACAATCACCTCGTTTGAGCACGGCCATGCATTTTCTCAGTATCAAATCTTCGATGGGCCCTGAGATATTTATCTCCTGTTTTCAGGAGGGACAAATCCCATCTTGTTCCATCCCTGTTTCTACACATACTTCATGATACGCACAAGCAATGCCGTTGTAGCCGCCAGTTACGGAACGACGTTTGACAAGGTCAACACGCACCAATTCATATGCTAGAAAGCATGATGAACTCAGGTCTAAGGATTATACTCTATAGTCGTAATGAGAACCTCCCATGACACTGATGTAACTATCCTGTGGAGTTCTCATTAAGCGGGTCATGTCCAATCATATGTTCACCAACATATATCTATGTGACTGACTGTGATAATCATATCATTGACTCCATGAAACTTAGTCCAACAGTCACCTCACATACTAGTCTGCGCGGTTGTTAGTGTCCCATTTTAACAACCTTGACTAGGGACAATCATAATTTATGTCATCTTTTACTTATAGGGTTTCATGATCAAGTCTTCAACTTGATGACCTATAAGATGACCATAAAGTACTTTGGGACCATTATTTAATTATCCAATAATTAAATAATACTGATGTCAGTTTTAACTTACATAAACACTACCAAGGCACGTCTATGTAGAGTTTACAATATAACTAAAATAACTCCCACTAGAATCAAGATCATCTTTTCAGATATCTTACACCTACAGCAACAGAATAAATTCCGTGCTTAGGTTGTGGGAGAGAGTGCGGTGCTATTGCTTGAAACAATTTCAACAAATTACACCGCCATTCAGATAAAAGCACTATTCTACGGTCTACTGCTTGGAGCCTTTCCAACAGTTAGCACCGCTATTCAGACAAAGAGACATAACCAAGTGGGAACAGGGAATCGTCTTTGTCCGACTAACTACTTTCAACTGGTTCGTCACTTTATTAGTTCACCACGAACCTATCCTTAGTGTTTCTCAACACTTGGGATATTTCTGGTAACTGTTTAGTGACTATTACCGGAATATATATTGGTATATTCTCGTCATGCTTAAGCTGCATCTAAACGAGCGCAAAATATGGCATTTATGATGGATTCTATTGCAGCAGCATTAGAACTCACACTCATTAATATTAGTTCAGACAGTGTTCAGAAACACTTCTTCTTGCTAATATCGTTACTAGCTCAGCCAGTGTCCAAAACACTGCATCTCGCTTGGATAATTGCCATAAGACTTTTGGTATGAAGCCATTCTTGGAATCAAGCACATTGGAACTGTCCAATACCTTATCTACATAAGGATTTTGACACGATCCAATTAGCCTACTTAATCTATGTCAATAGATTCTTATTCCAAGAATTCATTCGGCTACTCCCATGTCTATCGTTTAAGTTTGACTTCCGACCCAAATCTTGACAAGACTTTAGCGTCGGAACGTCGTTTGTGAGATTCAAGTATGTTATCTACATACTGTGTGAGAATTGCCATTACGCTCCCACTAGTCTCCTTGTAAACGCATGGTTTCTTTTTCTTTCTGATCAAGTCAAAACCTTTGACCAATCTGTCAGAATGTTGATTCCAACTCCAAGATGTTTACTTCAATCCAGAAATGGATCGGTGAAGCTAACATTCATACCCAGCATATTTCGGAGTTGGGGCTCACCATCGCTTCTTTGAATTTCGCATGTCACTTTTCAATGATCAGCAGATCATGACATTTGGTTACGAGAAATCACTCTCGAGTTAGTGACGGATCCTTTCGGATCTGCGAATTTCATGCTCCACAGTTGCAGATCCTACAGCACTTTGTAGATCTCACCGCTGCTCTCCCTCACCAGGTTGAACAGCTTACTGTGTTTATCGAATTTCTTCGATGTGTACTTTCACTCCCACTGTTCCTTTTGAAAGTATCACCTTTCTTAAAAGACACAGTTCTGGGCAACAAAAGCACTAAGCCTTGGTTTCCTCAGGATAACCAGCGAGGTAGAACTTATCAGATATGGATTCAAGTTTGTTTGTTGACTACTGTCTTACACAAACCTTGCAATCCCAATTAATCAGAAAAACAAATTTGGAAATCACCCAGTCCACATCCAATGTGGTGTTTTTCACTGATTCTGATAGAAACACTTTTCTGCGCAAAGACAGACATTTTGGAACGTATTCTTAAATCGTTCATGGAAGATTCTTGTGACTCATCATTAATCGGAGCATATCCAATAAGATCCGATTCATTCTGTTAGATGATCACCCAATTGTTGACTCTAAGTATTTTCCTCCACGATCCAATCGAGGATCTCAATACTTCTGTCAAATCGGTTCTACACTTCATCATGGAACTCCTCAAGGGATTCCTGCTCGTGTCTCATCAAATGAACACAGCAATACTTATTGATGCCATCAATAAGGTAATGAAGTACAGAAGATTTCCTCTGGCACTAATGCTCGTTTGGGCCGCATACATCAGTATGTGTAAGGCCCAATAAGCTTCTGGCCCATTTCCTTTAGCTCTGCTAAAAGGGCCTTAGTCATTTTGGTCTAGTGAACAGAATTCATATCTCAAATGATTAACAATCGAATGAGTCCAAAACTATGGAACCTTTGAATTCGCTTCACTCTATGTGGTTAAACGACTATGCCAAGGAAAAGTCGAGTTCAAGTCATTAGACTTAAACCGTTTGGTATTTATGTTATATTCTAACTCTTGTTGATTTTAAGATATAAAACCCATTCCAATCGGGGTGCTACCATTAAATATTTCATTAAGATCAAAAGGACAATACTTGTCTTTTATCAAAATGAAAAACATCCAAATTCTCAAAAAGAAAATGAAAGACATTTTGCGTACAGCAAGTACATGGTGGCAATTACTTAATTTCAAAAACCAATAGGAAAGGCTCCTGCAAGTGGAGAATCTCTACGGCTCATGCAGCAACCATTGCTTCATACCAGACACGCAGTTCCACTTGTCCTTTCTTCAACGTTCTACTATCGCTTAGGTCCTGCATATTTCAAAAATATCAGTACCATAACAAGTATCCAATACTTATGTAGAACTTGAATTAATAACACAATACCTGAAGAAGAAGTACCATACATCTTCTCCATCTCTTGTGAATCTTCCAAGAATTTAATGCAATCTCTCTTCCAATGCTCTGACTCGTTACAGTAGAAGCACTTACTAACACCAGATGGCTTGACTTGGGCTTATAAGATGACACAGGCTTATCCTGATTCCAAATCTGGATGGCCTTGCCTTCACCCTTGTCTATACAAGATTTCTCAAATCTTTTACCCTTTTTGATGTTTTGCTCTGCTGTCTTGAGCATGCCATGCAGCTCAGTCAACGTCTTCGTCAAGCCTTTCTTGATATAGTTCTTAATGAACTTATCATAGCTTGACGGCAGTGACTGCAGAATGATGTCAGTAGCCAACTCTAAGCTGACAGGACATTCCAGTCTCCCCAGGTTATCAATGTAACCCATCAGTTTAATGACATGAGGACTTACTGGAGCATCCTTTGGTAACTTGCACCCAGTGAGAGACTTCACCATCTGGAATCTCTCAACTCGTGCCAGATCTTGAAACTTCAGTTTCAGGCTGGTGATCATCTCTATTGGCGACTCCATGTTCTCATACTGACTATTCAAGTCCGAGTTCATGGAAGCCAACATCAGACCACGCACATCTACCACATCAGTATAATGCTTATTCCAAGCATTATATGCTGCATGCGAGCGATTGGTCCCAAGCCTTCCTGGAAGAGCTTTCTCAAGGACATAGTCCTTGCTCTCCTGCTTGAGAATGAATCTCAGATTCCGATACCAATCCAGGAAGTTGGATCCATTTAACTTGTCCTTCTCAAGGACGGATCGCAACGAGAAAGTAGTCATAGACATAAGCTGAAATCCAAGAAAAACAAAGATTTAGTTATGCATATGATGAGAAATCTTATCAAATAAGAAAACTCGCATTATATTCAAACAATGTTTCCTCTATGAATATAATAATCCAAGATCCATACATCATTAAAATCTGAGTGGACGACTCGCCATCACCCAGAGTTTAGCAATCTAGGCAAGCAAACCATTGCTAATTGTACTCAGTACAACTCTTGGTCGTAGATAAGACAATCCATGTCTCATTTACTCTGATGTCTCTGGGCCCAGAACTTCTGATAGCCCAGTCAAGTAAACCAATCTCTTCTGTCTTGTGATCATTGACAGTCGCACTGCAAGTCTATCAATGATCACCTGCCTTACTCATGTAGCAGTGGATACCAAGGACTCCAAGACTATCCAACATACGAAACAAGTCTTGACAGTGACAAGATTGGGCAAGACATCAAGGTCACTTGATATTTAGTTGAGGAAACTAAACCCAAAAGTTTTGCAAATCAATCTCTTGGGTCATGTAATTGTTGATGTTAAGCACTGCAAATCCATCAACATTACTACCTGCCTTACTCACGTAATTGTGGACACCAAGCTCTTGGCCAGAATATCACACAACGAAACGAGTCTTGACAGTTGACCATATTGAAGCTAATCTTTGATCAATGTTTAAGTCTAGTTTGGTTTCTGCAAATTCAAGGTTCAATAACCAGAATTCCGAGTACTGTGTCGATCGACGCAGACAATGTCTGTCGATCGACACTACCAAACAAAACCGGACTTCAATAACCAGTTAATTCAATTAACCCGGTTCATCGAACCGGTCATGTCGATCGACACAACCCATGTGTGACGGTCGACATAGACCTAAACCGAAGATCGTTTTGATAACCGGTCCAATCCAATTGAACCGTCTTATCTGATCAAACTGATCTTAACCAATCGGTTTATACTAATTGGGATAATCAGTTCAATTCTATTGAACCAATTCATCCAATTTAAACCGTTTAAACCAGTTTTATCTGATTGCGATAATCAGTTCAATTCAATTGAACCGACTTATCCAATCAAACTGATTTTAACCCATCGGTTCATGCTAATTGAGATAATCAGTTCAATCCTATTGAACCAATTCATCCAATTTGAACCGATCTATTCGGACTTAACCAAGCATGATAACCGGTCCAATCCAATTGAACCGATTAACCATTCGCTCGGTCTGTGTCGACCGACACAAACCTGTGTCGATCGATACGTGACCGAATTCGTTCTGTGTCGACCGATACACAACTGTGTCGATCGACACAGAAGGCTTTCGGTTTTTCTTCGCGAAAAACCCTAGCCGCCGAATCTGTCGATTTCGCCACCTTGTGTCGACCGACACACCTCGTGTGTCGATCGACACAGTGCGAAAACACAGATTCGCAGATCGATCAAATCGATCTCACCTGTTCTAATTCAAACAACCTAGTTTGCGAATCTAAATCATCAAATTCGATTAACAGGTGCGATTCAATGATAAAACCCTAAGGCTCTGATACCACTGTTGGGAATCCGAGCCAATTCTACAGATTCAGAATTCTCGTGAGTTCCCGATAGCCTAGGATCTAGGGTCTAGTTAATTGAATCATGATCTCACCTCGTGTGTACCTTGAGTTTTAGCAGCGGAAGTTTGTGGTAACACGAGATCTGCAGCGCCCCAATCGTTGCGCCTCTACTGTTCAGTCCACACGCACACAAGCTAGAATCCGCCGGGATGCTAGTACCGGTGCTCGGATCTCCCTGGGAACTTTAGTTTCCTGAGGTTCTGTGTTTTCTCTCTGAGAAAAACAATCTGGGCGGCGCTCAGCAACACTTACCCTCGGTCGAACACATAAACACGTTTATATATTGACCTCTAGGTGAACCGAAACTTCAATTTCGGTTTCGCCCTTGTGTCGACCGACACACATAGTGGTGTCGATCGATACACATCCTGTGTCGACCGACGCACCCAATGGTGTCGATCGACACACCTCATCTAAACTCATATTCGATGTGTGTCCAATACACATCGATCAGACCATATGCCAATGATCAATCCCATATGGACTATGTCCAACTTGCTTAGGTGTGTGACCCTGTAGGTTCACACGACACTGGAAATGAGTTACAACTCATTTGTCATAAGTGGTTTCTAGCAAAACATTATGGCTACCCAGTATCACATGAATTGTCCGATCTCGACAATACAACTATCTCTAGAGTTCGTACAATGTGATTTCAGGACATAATCCCAACAGTTAAATGGATCTAATTTCTTGGAATGGTATCGGAACCTGAGAATAGTTCTCAGGCAGAAGAACAAGGAATATGTCCTTGAAAGAGTTCTCCCCGAGAGGCCACGTTCCAATGCCCCGCAGACAGAAAAGAATGCTTGGGATAAGCATTCAGCTGATGTCAAAGATGTTAACTGTCTAATGCTGGTGACTATGAACTCTGAGCTGCAGAAGCAATATGAGAACGTGATGTCACCCATTGAGATGATTAACAGCCTGAAAGCTTTGTTTCAGGAGCAAGCTCTCACAGAGAGATACCAGACGGTTAAGTCTCTCATGGATTGCAAGCTGGCTAAGGACAGTCCAGTAAGTCCTCATGTCCTTAAAATGATGGGTTACATGATAACCTGGGGAAACTGGACTGTGCTATTAGCCAGGAGCTAGCCACTGACATGATTCTGCAGTCTTTGCCGTCGTGTTTTGATCAGTTCATAATGAACTACAACATGCAAAACATGACTAAGACATTGACTGAGTTGCACGGCATGCTAAAGACAGCAGAGCCAAATCTCAAGAAGGCTACTCCCAGTGTCCTGATGGTACAAGGGGGTAAAAGGTTTAAGAAACCTAAGAAGGATAAGGGAAAGGCCCAGGTTGTCCAGGCTGAAAGTCAGGACAAGCCCAAGCCGAAGCCCAAATCCGGGCCTTCTCCTGAGGATAAGTGCAACTACTGCAAGCAGTTAGGGCATTGGAAAAGAGACTGCAAGAAGTTCATGGAAGATTACAAGAAGCTGAAGAAGACGTATGATGCGTCTGATTCAGGTATTTATGTTATCGAACTTAATGTTATATCTTCTAGTTCTACTTTGTGGGTATTGGATACCGGCTGCGGTGCTCATATTTGTACTAATATGCAGGCACTAAGAAACAGTAGAACGCTGAAGAAAGGACAAGTGGAGCTACGGGTCGGGAATGGAGCTAGGGTTGCTGCACTGGCCGTAGGCACCTGCGAATTGTCCTTACCGTCGGGCATGGTTTTAATTTTGAATAATTGCTACTTTGTACCTGCGATTAGCAGAAACATAATTTCAGTTTCCGTATTGGATTTGGAAGATCTTGATTTTGCAGTTAAGAATAAAGTTTGTTCTTTTAATCGTGATGGTACATTTTATGGTAGCGCCCCATTAGATAATGGGTTTTATGTTTTAAACCAAGAAATGCCTAACTTTAACATAAATACAAAGCGGTTTAAGTCAAATGACGAAAACCCAACTTTCTTATGGCATTGTCGTTTGGGCCATATCAATGAGAAACACATCCAAAGGCTCCATCGAAATGGGCTTCTGGGCTCATTTGATTTTGAATCATGTGAGAAATGCGAATCTTGTTTGATGGGCAAAATGGCTAGAGCCCCTTTCAACAAACCAAATGAAAGGGCCAGTGACTTATTGGGCCTTGTTCATACTGATGTATGTGGGCCGATGAGTACTGTTGCCAGAGGAAATTACAAGTACTTTACCTTCACTGATGATTTCAGTAGGTATGGCTATGTCTATTTGATGAGACATAAGTCGGAATCCTTTGATAGATTCAAGGAATTCAAGAATGAAGTACAGAATCAACTTGGCAAAAGTATCAAAGTTCTACGATCGGATCGCGGAGGATAATACTTGAGTCAAGAATTCAGCGACTATCTGAGCGAGTGTGGAATTGTTTCACAACTCACTCCTCCTGGAACACCCCAATGGAATGGAGTGTCAGAGAGGAGGAATTGAACCTTATTGGATATGGTTTGGTCTATGATGAGTCATTCAAATCTTCCATTATCCTTTTGGGGATACGCTCTAGAAACGTCTGCGTTTACACTAAATAGGGTGCCATCTAAATCAGTGGAAAAGACACCACATGAATTGTGGACTGGGAACATCCCTAATCTGTCTTTCCTGAGGATTTGGGGCTGCGAAGCTTATGTCAAACATTTGATCTCTGACAAGCTTGCACCCAAATCAGATAAATGCTACTTCGTTGGTTATCCTAGGGAAACCAAGGCATACTACTTTTACAACCAATCTGAGAACAAAGTGTTTGTTGCTCGGGACTGTTCTTTTCTTGAGAGGGAGTTTCTCTCTATGAAAAACAGTGGGAGTAAAGTACATCTTGAAGAAATTCGAGATGCACAGGAAACTGCTCAACCTGTTGAGGAAGAGCAGCAGTTGGATCCACAAAGTTTTGTGGAACCGGCGCCTGTGGAGCCTGAAATTCGCAGATCCGGAAGGATCCGTCACGAACCCGAGAGATACTATGGATTTCTCGTGACCGATTCCAATGATCTGATGATCATTGACAGTGACGAACCAGCGACCTTCGCGGAAGCAATGATGGGCCCGGACTCCGAAAAGTGGCTTGGAGCCTCTAAGTCCGAAATGGGATCCATGTCAGAGAACCAAGTATGGTCCTTGGTCGATTTACCTAATGGTGTAAAAGCCATTGAGTGTAAATGGATCTTCAAGAAGAAGATCGACGTGGATGGCAATGTATAGATTTACAAAGCAAGGTTGGTGGCTAAAGGTTTCAAGCAAATTCATGGTATTGACTATGATGAAACCTACTCCCCAATCGCTATGCTTAAGTCTATTCGGATTCTTCTAGCGATTGCAGCTCATTATGACTATGAGATTTGGCAAATGGATGTCAAAACCGCTTTCCTGAATGGTATTCTGGAAGAGGATGTGTATATGACACAGCCTGAAGGTTTTGTTGATCCTAAGAACGCTAGAAAGGTGTGCAAACTTCATAAATCCATTTATGGATTGAAGCAAGCATCACAGAGTTGGAATCTTCGTTTTGATGAAGCAGTTAAACAATTTGGTTTCATCAAGAACGAAGAGGAACCATGTGTTTACAAGAAGACTAGTGGGAGCAAAATTGTGTTTCTTGTACTGTATGTCGATAACATACTCCTCCTCGGAAATGACGTTCCGTTGCTTCAGTCTATTAAGACTTGGCTTGGAAGTTGTTTTTCCATGAAAGACATGGGAGAAGCCGCGTACATTCTTGGAATCAGAATCTACAGAGATAGAATGAACAGGCTGATTGGATTGTGCCAGGACACTTATATTGATAAGGTACTGCACAGATTCAGGATGCATGATTCCAAGAAGGGCTTCATACCGATGTCTCATGGCACCAGTCTCAGCAAGAAGCAGTGTCCGGCGACACATGCTGAGCGAGAACGCATGAATAGGATTCCTTATGCTTCTGCAATAGGATCTATTATGTATGCCATGCTCTGCACTCGTCCAGATGTAGCTTACGCGTTAAGAATGACGAGTAGATACCAATCTTATCCAGGTGAAGTTCACTGGACAGCTGTCAAGAATATTCTCAAGTATTTGAGACATATTAAGGATAAATTCCTGGTGTATGGAGGAAGTGAAGAACTTGTGGTGAATGGATTCACCGAAGCGAGTTTTCAGACTGACAGAGACGATTTCCGATCACAATCTGGATATGTCTTCTGTCTAAATGGCGGTGCAGTGAGCTGGAAGAGCTCTAAGCAGAATACCGTAGCTGATTCCACGACGAAAGCTGAATATGTTGCTGCTTCAGAAGCAGCAAAGGAAGCTGTTTGGATCAAGAAGTTCATGACTGAACTTGGTGTGGTTCCTAGTATCTTGGAGCCAGTGGCTTTGTTTTGCGATAACAATGGAGCCATTTCTCAGGCGAAAGAACCCAGGTCACACCAGAAGTCCAAACACGTAGAGAGGAGATATCACCTGATTCGTGATATCGTTAATAGAGGGGATGTAAAGATCAGCAGAGTTCCGATGGACGAGAATGTCGCTGATCCTCTGACTAAGTCACTCCCAAGGCCTAAGCATGAAAGTCATACGACTGCTGTAGGCATTAGAGATCTAAAGATGTAATCTTGATTCTAGTGGGAGTTTTAGTTTTATTTTAGTTATAATAAGGTGCTCTTGTAAACATTCTTTTGGATATGTTTAAATGAAATTTGATTTCAGCATTATTTATTGTGATCTAAATAATGGTCCCAAAGTAAGTTTATGTCATATTATAGGTCATCAAGTTGAGGACTTGATCATGAAACCCTATAAGTCATAAATGACATAAATTATGTTGTCCCTAGTCGAGGTTGTCAAAGTGGGACAATGACAACCGCGAGAGACTAGATTGTGAGGTGACTGTTGGCTAAGTTTCATGGAGCCAATGATATGATTATCGCAGTCTGTCACATAGATATATGTTGGTGAAGATATGATCGGACATGACCCGCCAATGAGAAGTCTACAAGATAGTTATATATGTGTCATAAGAGGTTCTCATTACGACTATAGAGCATAGTTCTTAGACCTGAGTTCATCATGCTTTCTTGCATATGAATTGGTACACTTTGACTTTGTCAAACGTCGATCCGTAACTGGCAACTATAACGGCACTGTTCAAGTATATCATGAAATGTGCGTTGAAATAGGGATGGAATAAGATGGGATTTGTCCCTCCTGAATAACAGGAGATAAATATCTCAGGGCCTATCGAAGATTTAATACTGAGAAAATGTGTGGCCTCACTCAAACGAACTGTAGTTCAGTTGTTTGTAATGTTCAGTATGAGATCAGGAGTTCGATAAACATGATGTTGGCTTAATAAGGATGACACCAATCTTGCCTTATGCCAAATCGAGATATAGAGACAAAAGGATTATAGGAATTGATGATTCCAGTACAAGTGGGAGATTGTTGGGATAGTGTCCTGAAATCACACTTGTACTCACTCCTGATGATAGTTGTGTGTCGAGATCAGACATTCGTATAATACTGGGCGGTTGCAATGTTTTGCTAGAAACCTCTTGCAGTATGTAAGTTGTAGACTTACTGCCAGTATTATATGATCCTATAGGGTCACACACCTAAGCAAACTGGAAGCATGAATGTGGAAATGATCATTATGGTAATGATCATGTTGATGTGTATTGGATACACATTGACATAGAGTTTTATGATATGTGTGTCGATCGATGCATGAGTGTATCGATCGATGCAGGCTTTTCGTGGAGGTGTGACGATCGACACATTGAGTGTGTCGATCGTTGCATATCGGGTTTCGAAACTGATGTTTCGGATTAATGACGCAACCGAGTCGGATTGGTCTGACGGTTTGTGATGCCATTTACAGGTCGATATATAAAGGCTTATATGGTCGACCTGAACCCTAGCCGTCTCCTCTTCTCTGAGAAAGAAAAGTAGAAACACCAGAAACTCTTAGATCCCACAGATCCGGCACTAGCATCCCGTTTCCAGCTTGTGTGCGTGTGTATCTGGTAGAGGCAAGGCATCTGCGTTGCTCACTGATCTCGTTCACCAATTCCGCTGCCAGTTCAAGGTAAGAACGAGGTTGGTAAATTCAATATATCAAACCCTAGATCCTAGGAGATCCAACACATGAAAGGTCAGAGATTCATCAGAAGCTCACATGATTCATGTGTATACATCAGAGAAGTAAATCAAGGTGAATTCATTTACCTACTTCTCTACGTTGATGACATGCTGCTTGTCTCTAGAAGTAGATCAGAAATAGAGAAGCTGAAACATGTTTTGAGTCATGAGTTTGAAATGAAAGATATGGGGGTTGCCAATAGAATTCTTGGAATTGATATAAACAGGAATAAAAGCAAGGGCATTTTGCATCTGTCTCAGTCAAACTATCTTGATAAAGTTATTAAGAGATTCAATATGGAAGGTGAAAAACTTGTTAATACACCCATTGGTGCACACTTCAAATTGAAATCTCTTCAAGATGGCCAAGAAGGAGTTGACACAGAGGTGATCCCATATTCAAGTGCCGTGGGATCTGTGATGTATGTTATGGTTGGAACTCGTCCAGATGTGACTTATACTATTGGCATTGTCAGTATATTTATGAGCAAGCCAGGCAATATGCACTGGGAACGCTGTTAAATGGTTGCTAAGATACTTGAAAGGTTCAACAGGATTGAGGTTGACTTATAGGAAAGGAAATGATCTAAGCATCCATGGTTATAGTGATTTAGATTTCAATGCAAATCTTGATAGAAGGAGGTCTATCAGTGGTTATGGTGAATTAGAGGAAATACAGTGAGCTGGAAGTCGAGTTTACAACACATTGTAGCCTTATCTACAACTGAGGCTGAGTTCATTGCCCTTACAGAGGCTGTTAAGGAAGCAATGTGGATTCATGGCTTGTTGAATGACATGGGAATTGATTTAGGAAAGGCGATCATCCATAGTGATTCTCAGTCCGCGATCTGTCTGTTTAAGAACAACACATATCATGAAAGAACTATGCATATAGGGAGGAAGATGTTCTTTATCAGAGAAGTGATTGAGGCAGAGGAGGTTGCAGTTGTTACGATTCATACATCTGTAAACCCAGCAGATATGCTTACTAAAAGCATACCGGTTCACAAGTTTGAAGCAGCTTTAAGTGTTCTTAAGTTACTTGGCTGAAGACTCAAGTCTTTGTTTGCCGAGGTTAACTTCAAGTAATGTATATTTACAGTTGATCAAGGGTGTGTACAGGATAATGAAATCAAGGTGGAGTATGTTATGAGTTGTTCTGATTTCAATCTGGTTTAGCTGGTTTAGTTAAATCAGCGTTGATGGAAGATGGTTGAGCTCAGGTTTATTGGTTTGTTGGTGAACCAAAAGAAGACAAGTGAAAGACTCTAACTGCAGTGGAGGGTTTCAACGGCTTATAAGAAATTGTCATCATCTTCTTCGGTTTAATGATTCATTCTAATTCTTTTATGTTGTTCTTGAGCGATATCGAAAGTGAGAGAGAATTGTAATCTCCTGAGTTGAATTCATTGTTATGTGAGGTGTAACACATTGATTTAGTGAATTACCGAAGTGAATCGGCTCCGGAAGTAAGTTCAATCATTCCGAATGGATTGATCCGGGTTACCAAATCTTGTGTTCTTTAATTCCTGCAAGTTTAAGTTCATTTTGAGTTTTTTAGTGTTCGATTGAGTGGTGTGAGTTTGTGTGTGATCAAATTCGTTCAAGTTATCGAGCTCAATTTGTAACACTACACACAATTTATTACAGCTAAAGTTGTTAATTTTGTTGCAAAAAAAGTTGTTAATTTTTATTTATTTGTCACAGTTAAATATTCAATTTATTGGGTTACGAAAATTGAATGATACTTAGATTTATAACTCAATCACATAATAAATAACATTCCATAAATTCCATACAAGGTGAAGAAATAGAGAAGCTTCTTAATTATAACAAGCAAAGGAAATGGTATTTGGTTGTGTAGTTGTGTAGTTGAAGTGTTGTTATCACATTTTCTTGTTCGTATGTTTTTTTTATATGGGGGTATCCCGAGCCTATGGAGGGACTCAGACTAATCTCCAAAGGGAAGTGCAGCCCATGGATAGACCCTCTCTACAGATATTCATATGGACCCCTAAAGCAAGGTCCATACCCATGTGGTTGTCCTTAAACAAATGTGACTTAGTTTCGCATGACAGGAGGATCGAACCCACAACTGCAAAATCCTATGACTACGATATACAGTATGTTACATTTACACATTTATTAGTTCTAATATTTAAAAGAGTAAATCTGATATACTCACATCTAGACCCAAAATCAGTATCATCCCTTCGATTATATTATGTGAAATATCAATTGTTACTTCATCTCTTCACTTTCAGTTTTATCTCAGCTTTGTGATGTAAGTGAACTTTGGACAGAAGATGTTGAAACTGACTGTGACCAAAGAAATTTGATGAAAAATATATACTGATTGATCATGAGTGGTAAGGTAAAATGTTATATTGTTGACAACAATAATTTCATCGCGAACAAAGTGACAATCTTTTTCCTTACGTTTAGAAGAAATAACTAAGCTATGGACACTAGATACTTACAAGTTATATCTTCATGGATGATTATGCAAGTTTTGGTCTAAATTAATTGTCATCTACATAGATTTGCAAGTGTATGGAATAATTATGTACACCTGTTCGCTTAATCATTCTGATATATAAGCAAGGCGATGATATACGTGTATCTAAGAATAAAATGAGTTCATATATCTTTATAGAAATCAATTATAAAAGCAGTCATTTTTTACATTATGGAATTTTTTCTTCTCTAAATTTTAATATATATAGCCTCGCTTATAATAAGGTAATATGACATTACAGGGAACCAAAAAGTGACAAGATTTGATTCTATGATATATAATCTTGAATCAATAAAAATACGCCGTGTTAAAAAGCAATGAGTTTTTTTTTGGGTTTGATCATATACTTTTGCCTCCGAGAAGGTCAACGGCTAGAAACAGATGAGGGATGATTGGTTGAGACTTGTTTGCTCGATGCTTCTTCACCTTGAAGTTTCCTAACTCGAGTCTTATCGATTCTTGCTCTTCTCACAGCTTCTTGGATATGTCGGTCATGGTCTTTTAGCACCTGATCCATGTTTCCTGATGGAACCACCAATGGTCCGGAATAATGAATCTTGTGCCCTTTTGATCCATAACCCAACTGCAACCACACAACAAGAAAAGTTGGTTTATCAATTATAGTAACATTGGTAGTTGCTAAAAATAGCAAGGATGACTTTTGGAGCACTTACAAGAATTGGGTCTTTCTTGTTGCCTCTACCATTTTCTTCTTGGTTTGCTTCTTCAGAGGTTTCCTTGAAGGAACCTGGAAGCCGAGTCATTCCTCTGCAAGTCTCTTGCTGTGATGCCGAGTAATCAGCAGTTATGGATGAGACTTTCTGCGGATCTTGGTAAGTCCTTCTACCCTTTGCGGAAGCAGATCTACGCGTCAGAGGACCGGAATGTGTAGCTCTCTTGTG
The DNA here is from genome assembly GCA_030180135.1 of Orychophragmus violaceus. Taxonomy (NCBI): domain Eukaryota; kingdom Viridiplantae; phylum Streptophyta; class Magnoliopsida; order Brassicales; family Brassicaceae; genus Orychophragmus; species Orychophragmus violaceus. Next base: position 94,565,991 of record CM058230.1, read on the forward strand.
AGGAATAATAATGTTGCCCTGAGATTCTCTGTTTGCTTCAAATGCTTGCGATGAAGATCTTGGTGGATCGATTGGGAAACCAGATGCAACTTCTTCAGGATGTGGATTAAACTTCTCGCTTCGGCTTCTATTATTAGACTGACTCTGCCTTTTCTGCAAGGACGTTAAAGCGAGAGAGGGTCAATAAGATTAAACATCAAAAGAGATGATAAGTTTTATCAGATTCTTTTACCTGCATTGATGCAAGCAGCTCTGCATTTGCATCAGGGGCTGGGATGGCTATAGATTCCTTAGTTCCTCTCCTTTCTTGGTGTCTTTGGTCCCCTCTGTTTCCTCCACCTTGTCTACACACACGGATCAAGAAAGATTCAAGCTTTTTTAAGAGCAATACTAATGATCTAGCATAGTTTGCTGAAGAAAGATGATGTCATACCTTCTACTTTCTTCATCCCGCATCCTCGCATCGAGCTCTTTGCTGGGAGGGTATTTAGGCAAGCTTGAAGGATCACATGGCAGAGGTCTAGTGGAAAAGAACTGAGAATGAAAGAATGATAATTTGAGGTGACAAAAGCATTGACCAGGTCTTGAACAGAGAGCAATTACTGTCTGAGAAATGAGATTACCTCACTCTGAAGAGCTGCGGTGGCAGTTCCACGATCGTCGGGATTGACTGAAAGCAGAGTTTCAAGAAGGGCTAAAGCTGGTTGAGGAAACTCCTTGAATGTTTCATCAACTATGCGTTTATATGGCTGTGTAGGCTTGAAAATTGTTGCATGAGGCAACCTCGATTTTACCCAATAGTCCTCGGAAGGCGAGCCACATAGCTTGAAAATCTTGTGCAACTGTTCCACCTATAAGCATTACCTCAAAACGAATCAAACTAGTCTCACATAAATCAGAGTAAACACTTAAAGAGATTCACATGAAAACTGCAAATCCACCTCGGTTCTACCAGGCATTATAGGCTTGCCTGCATATAGTTCAGCAAGAATGCAACCAGAACTCCACAAATCAACTGCTGCTCCATAGCGTGTTGCTCCGAGTAAAAGCTCGGGTGGGCGATACCAAAGAGTTACCACACGGCTAGTCAAAGGCTGAGTCTGATGAGGATCGAAGAAACTAGCTAAGCCAAAGTCAGCAATCTTTAGAACTCCACTATTATCTATTAGAAGGTTCGAGCCTTTAATGTCCCGATGAAGTACACCACGACTGTGACAATGGTCTAGTCCGCGTAATAGTTGCTGCAGGTAGCATTTAACCTGTACAAGAACAAATTGTAGACTAAAACAAACCTGCCACAGTCATGATGGTGTTGAAAACAAACAAAGAGTACCTGTGATTCAGAAAATTTAATTGCGGGATGTGAGGCTAGTCCAGCTAGATCATGCTCCATGTACTCGAAAACAAGATATAAGCTGCAAGACATTCTTGATGTAACTAAGCCTTCTAGCTTTATGATATTAGGATGATCAAGCCGGCGCAATATCTGGATTTCTCTTGCCATAAAACGCACACTTTCCGGCTCCAAATTATCAAATCTAACTTTCTTCAAAGCCACAATTTTCTTCTGATCCAAGTCCCGAGCTCTATATACATTACTATAAGTACCCTGCCCAATCTGCAAAATCCAAATCAAAACCAATGCATCAGAGATCTTTCCTCACATCTATATATAGTCCAAAACCCTTCCAGGTCCTTAACATAGAAAGGTATATCATTTACTACAGTCCAAATCTTGGGAGCTTAAGATATGTTTCTAAATTTGGAAGCATGCCAATAGAAGTAAGTAAGCTCCTAAACTACATTTCTAAGAGTGTAGATAAAGAAAAAAGAAGATTACTTTGTCCAACTTCTCGAAAGAATCAGCACGCCGTGGAACCCATCCTTTGATAGCTTCTCCAGCTACAGAAGCCAACCATGGAGGCCAACCTGCAGCTATATACTCTCCTTCAGCTGCTTTTGCTATTGTAATACCCATTGGAAAGTGTGAAGTTGCAACATTCTCTCTTCTACTACTCAAATTATCCCCACGCAAATGCATAGAAACATTAGCTTGCTTACTATTACTCAACATTGGTCTTACATTAACAACATCAGACCGTATCTTTGTCCTAAGAGTCTCTTCTGTTCTAGAAGAAGCAACTGGTCTAGAAGAGGACTTGTTTGAGAAACGCTCTCTTGGACTATCTTTGCTATCTTCTATAGCAGAAGGCTTACACCAAACACAACCCATCTTTTAATTTTACCCAAAATAGCTATACTAGAAGCAATAAATCTCCTGTAAAATGCATCAATCTTTGTTTCAGAACTAGTCAAACGTCACTTCTCGTAGCTAATTAAGTGGCCCACATGAAAGAATCAAGCCATCAACTACATATGTCGAAATTAAAGAACCCTAGAATTAGGAAAATACTGTAACCCCAAATTATTTTTTTCCCCTTTAGTTGCAAAATGCGCCCAGATCAAGAAGACGGTTTCAGGCACTAATAATTCGCAAGAGCAATGAATAAGTCTGCGTAAAGCAAATACCTTTTTCGAGAGATTATAGAGAGAGAAAGGCTAAAAACCTTATGCAAATTTAAATTTGAGAAATTTGCAGGAAAAAAATCACAAGCACGGAGAGAAAATTAAAAGGGTTTAACAGTGAGAGAGAGGAAAGGATCTAGGGCGGAGAGATTTGTTAGAAGCAGAAGAAGAGAAGGTGAATTAAAAGTTTTGCAAAATTTGGAAACTCCAAAAATGAAACATCAACAAGAGAATTTCAAAATAAATAAATACATTCGGTAAATAAAGATTTTCACATTATTTATCATCAATAGTGGGTGCAGTTAATAGCTTATTATAAAGTAAAAGCGAGGAAAAAAACCTTATAGGAAGCAGATAAAATATTAAAATGAAAATTTGTCAAAAAACTTTATATGTTTATGGAAAACGAAGCTGCGAATTCGAAAGACATTCTTGATTCGTCAAAAACACGCGCTTTGAAACACTTATATAATCATAATTATAAAACTAATCAAATCATGTTGACAAAAAAAAACTAATCAAATCATTTTCTGATTAGCTTTGAACCGAAAACAAATATTACCTTTTCTAATAAAATTTCTACATTTAAACTCTTATTTACATTTACAAATCATAAATAATACATTGACCCAAAGTTTTTGTTTGAATTCCGAGATTTTTACTCCTAGAAGTACTTATTATTTATTTTTTTGGTCAGGAGGCAATTTATAAAGTGTTTATTACTTAATAAGACATCTTAGTGTATTAAAACACTTTCATTTAGACTATAATGCTTTGAGTTATCAATACCTTTCACATCAATTTTATTTTTTTTCACATCAGTTTTTTTTTTCTTTTCAGATCAGAATTCAACACTTTCTCAATTTTTTTATATACAATGGTTTTATTGAATAAGAATAAAATTACAACACTCTATCATACCAATTTTTATTTTTCTTATTCTTTTTCTATCTCTTTACTGATTAAAAATACGAATTTTTCTGTTTTCAAATTAAATTAAACAAGTTTATATTTATAGAATATGAAAAATAATGAATTTTGATATAAAAGTTATATATTGTAGCTATAGTTATTATGAAATAATTAATGTTAAATAAATGAGGAACCGAGAACTGAACTGAACCAACTAACAATTATGTTACTTTCGGAATTTTTTCACTAACTGTACTAACAGAAGAACCGAGAAAATCAAACCAACCTGAAGAACCGAACTTCCAGCAGTAGTACAACCTATGACTAACACTTTTTAATGATATTTATTTGAAACAAAACTTTAGTTTTATGGCAAATTGATTAATTTGATATTGATGAAAAATATTTTAAGAATTTAGAAACATAATTAACATCATGCATGTTATTATCCCAACGCATATCAATCATCGTCAGCATTTGTTCGTTTGTCTAATAATTGAAGGAGCTTTTTTTTCTTCTTTCAAATCCACATTATGTGTACAGTCGAATTTAATAGACTTGTCTTCTCCATTTTAGACAATACAACAAATTTGGGCCGATTAGCTCTATGAGAACAGCTACATAATTTTTACAACGATCACGTGTATTATTTTAGACAGCGGCTACACTAGTTATGTACCACATTTAATCAATTCATACATCGACCATATGAATGATACCATTGTGCTAACACTATTTTAAACTTTGATATGATTTGTTATGTTTTTGTTTTCTACTAAAGCATGTGTGTTTTTAGTTTTATTTTTCGAATGTTGATGTAGGGTAGTAAAATAAGATGATTGACCTAATTAAAAACGCACTATAAAAGAGTTTTAACAATGATTTCGATATGTTTAACTATCAACATATACTACAATGCTGACAAAAACATAAAAAACTATAATTTTCAGTATTTGAGTTACCGGTACAATTTTAAGTTTTATGAAATAATGGAAAGTAGTGCTAGGATTTAAAACCAAACCGAGTTTTTGATTTTTAATTTTGGTTCGATTATTTTTAAGATTATTTTGATAAAGTAAAAAAAAATAATTTCGATAACCATATATTTTTTAATAAAATTGATAAATTAAAATAAAATATACCTGATTATACCAAAAAATAATAATAACAGAACTAAACAAAAGTAACCAAATTTATCAAAAATTAAATAGATTAACCTAAAGTAAATCTAGAGTAACTGAAATTCTGTACTAAAATAAAAAAAAATCGTTTATTTCGACAAAATTTAAAATTCGAAATATCTAAAACCTGAAATATTTAAAATTTGAAATATTTAAAATTGAAATAAATTTCGATTGTTTTAGAATAATAAATTAACTGAAAAAAAACCAAATAGAAAAATATTTAATTGTCCGAATTCTCAGTTGTAGTGGAGAGTAATGACTAGTTATTATCCCCCAGTTTGCATTTGGCTTTGCCAGTATTTTGGGCATGTTGGCTCGTTCAATGAAACAAAAAGGTGTTGACAAAAAAAAAAACAATAATTCAGTGATTAGCGTGGGTGTTTGTACTTTGGAGATGATCTTCTTTTTATTCCAACGACTTTGGAGATGATAAAATCAGGTGGTATTATTAGTAGGCAAATGATCGGAGAGATGAACAAATTTAACGTTGAGTTTAAGACTCAACACACCACACAGACAATATATCTCTAGTGTGTAATAAAATAATACTTATTTATTTGTCGTACCAAGGATTTTTAATTATCACACCATCATCAAAAGTAACGTAAAAATACACTGAAATCGTTGACAAATCTAAATATGCACTGAATGTTTTCCGCAGATCGAAGGAATCAGTGAAATTTGGCGATGCATTCACCAAACCAGATCATAGACTAATTAAGAACATTGTTTTCTTTCAAAAGGTAATCTCTTTTTGTTCGATTCCCTTTGAAAAGTTTACCCTTTTTTGGATTAGGGCTAGATTCCGATTTGTGGGCTCTCTTCAATTTACGATGGCCAATGATGGGCGTTAACTTTTGATTGAATCGAGATGTGATTAAAGTTTCTTCCTTTTGGGTGCAAATGCAGGTCTTTGTCGTTGTTGGTTAATTGATTTTACAATCAGATTCGAATCAAATCGGTTCTGTCCGTGCTGGTAATTGCATAAGCTTTCTCTGCTTTTGTTATCTTCTGCAATGTATATGGAATCAAATCTTGGTTGCTTATGTTTCTTAGGTTGCAAATTGTTGGGGTTCGATATGAGAATTCGATCTAAAGGGTTTAAGAGACAATGACTGGAATGTCATTATGGCTCATTGCACTTACACAAGCCTTGAGCTTTTGAGTCTGTATCTTCTTCTTGTTCTTGTTCCACAATGCTCACTTCAAATTCTAAAGAGAAGGAAAGATCTCTCTCCTTCTTATGTTGCTGGTACTTAGGTCGAAGACGGGTCGCCATGCTGCTCCTTTTGAGCCTTGCATTTGTTGTCTTTGTCTTGGGTTCCTACACTATCAACAAAGGTAATGTAGATGTCTTTATTCTTCAATGGTTTTGATTAGATATTGGAGTCTCATTGTAATGTCTGCATTATGATACAACAGAGACCAATACTCCAAACATTCATCAGAGTATTGAGACAATGGATTTTGGAAGCAAACAAACACCGATAAATAGAGAGTTGACTTCTTTCTATACTGAAAACTCTAATAATGATCACATTATAGATTCATTTATGTGGAATGGCAATAGTGGAAGTGATGTAGACATCATCCATCATCCTCCATCCCTCCCTTCTCACCATCCATGCGATAGTTTTTCATTTCCTCCTCCTCCTCCACCTGGATTCCGAAGGCCTGGACCACGCCGTAAGCTCTATCCCTTTGATTCCATAATTGTCCTTAGTTTCTGCTCTGCTTACACAGGAACTTGCATTCACCTTTTCTGCTTGTAATTATGTTCAGCGTGTCCGGTATGCTATCTATCTCCAGAGGAGGCCTTATTGCATATGCCTAAGCATCCATTTGAATCTCCTGTGCTCAAGAATCTGACATATATCCATGACGAGAGTCCTGTAAAACGTGAAGAAAGTCAAGGAGGTTCTGTATTTGGAGGTTATCCTTCTCTTGAACATAGGACTAACTCCTTCGACATAAAAGAGTCCATGACATTGCATTGCGGGTAAGCTTATCTAGGCTTAACTTGAGCTTTTCTTCTCAAGCCATCGAGCTTTACTTTTCTGATTCCTATTTTGTTTTGGCAGATTTGTCAAAGGAACAAAACCAGGCCATCAAACCGGTTTTGACATTGATGAGGATATCCTTCCTGAGCTGGACCAGTTTCATGATGTGATTGTTGCTTCAGCGATATTTGGTAAAAGAGAAATTTCTTTGTGACATCTTTGGACTTAGGTAGTCAAGAAATAAAATTTCAATCTTTTGTTTATTTCAGGAAAGTATGACATAATTCAAGAACCGGTAAATATCAGTGAAATGGCGAGGAAAAACGTCCCTTTCTACATGTTTGTCGACGAAGAAACGCATTCATATCTCAAGAACACTTCGAGTTACACAGAGGATAACAAGAGAGTGGGATTGTGGAGGATCATTGTTGTCCATAATGTCCCTTACACTGATGCAAGGCGTAATGGAAAGGTTAACAAAATATCTGAGTATAGATTGAAATGTTTCCTTATGTAACAAGAACGTTTATGCATTTCTTACAGATTCCGAAGCTTCTATTGCATAGATTATTCCCAAATGTCCGGTACTCTATATGGGTTGATGCCAAGCTCCAGCTTGTTGTAGATCCATATCAAATACTTGAAAGGTATAGATTGACCTCTCTCTTTTGAAATTGTTTGTTCAGGGCCTTCAGGCTAAAGCAGTTAGCTTTATATGTCTTCTCAATGTTCAGGTTCTTGTGGAGAACGAATTCTAGCTTCGCAATCTCGAGACATTACAGACGTTTTGATGTGTATGTCGAGGCTGAGGCGAACAAAGCCGCAAGAAAATACGACAATGCCTCAATTGATTACCAAATAGATTTCTACAAGAAGGAAGGTTTAACACCTTATACCGAGGCTAAGCTTCCAATAACAAGTGGTAATGGTTCTAACATATGAAGTTTTTTTTAAAAAGCCTAAGATTTTCGTATGGCTTTTGAGCTCAGTTTAGTGTTTTTGAATCGTTTTGCAGATGTTCCCGAAGGTTGTACAATCATAAGAGAACACATACCAATCACAAATCTCTTCACGTGTGTTTGGTTCAATGAAGTAGATAGGTTTACCTCAAGAGATCAACTAAGCTTTGCAATTGCAAGAGACAAGATAAGAGAGAAAGTGGATTGGAGCATCAATATGTTCTTGGACTGCGAAAGACGCAACTTTGTAAAACAGGTAACAGTTTGTTTAGGTTTGATTTGTTGCGTGAAAAAATTGAGGCTTGGTTCTTGATGAGAACAGGTTTATCATAGAGACGTTTTGATGAACATGAAACCTCCTCGAGCTTCTTCTAGGGTTCTTCCCGAGCCACTGCCTTTGCCACGTGGAAAATTAGTCGGTGGTAGAGCCACCTCGGGGAAGAAGGTTCCGGGACAACGTGGAAGAAGGCGTCACCGGAAAGTTTCAGCCGGTGGAAGAAACATGAGATAGAGATTTCTCCACTTTCTTTTGTAAGATTTTATTTTTTTTGTTTCTTTCTTGTTCAGTTGAAGTATAGTTAGAAGAAACCAATCTCGTGTTCCAAAAGGTGGTTTTGAAATTTTGCTAGCTTAACTAACCGAGAAATCTTTGGCCAGTTTTTTTATATATTCTTGTAATCAATTAATATTGTTTCTACGTTTTTTTTTTTTGGGTCAAATATATTGTTTCTACGTTTGTTGAAGCAAATTTGTGCTCCTTTGGTGGAATGAAATCAAATCAATTCTGCATCGGTTGTTGGTATATAGAAAGGCAGTAAGATTGAACCGAAATTAAAACGGTATAAAGTACTTAAACCAGTTGACAAAAAAAAAAGTACTTAAACCAAAACTAGAACCGGTGGATAATTGTAATGTCGGCTATAGATATTAACATCGAAGTGGGGCCATGTAGTACCGATGGAGTCTTTGCCACTTGGCATTAATTAGCTTAATTCTGTAACTGATAATCTTTTTTCTTTTTCTTTCTAAAGTAACTGATAATCTTTAATGCGGTATTTATGTTACATTTTTTTGACTAATTTATGTAACATTTTACCTGCTTTAAATTGAAATAATCTGTTGACAATTTTTTTTTTGAAATAATCTAAAAATACGTTATACATTACATTTTTAATTTTTCAGTAACTATCTAGATTTTCACCCGGACTGTAAAAACTGATATATTTTCTATAACAAAACTTTTATCTAAATTAATTTTAACTTAACTTGATTCATAATTTATTAAAATTTGTTAAAATCAATAATTTTATATAAAATACAATTCTAATAATATATAAATTGTTAAAATCGATCTACTAGACTTTTAGATTTATATTGTATATAATAATCGTTTATTTTCAATAGTATAGCTTTAAACATGATTATGAATTTGTAAATCATTTTATAATATTTTATTTTTAATTAAATAGTCATTTATGATATAATTTTAATTTACATTATGTTAATCTACAATATTTTATATATTTTTAGAAAACATATAACATATGTTTATATAAAATTTATTTATGTTTTAGGTATTTTAAAATTTTTTGCTTTGGGTCAAAGATTTTAAGTAATGTATATTTATATAAGAGTTCATAATTTTAATTCAGATTTTTTTTTGTATTTTAATTCGTCTTGTAATGTTTAAAATTGCTAATCTATTTTTAGTTCATCTTCTAGCCGTATAAATATTTTTCATATTTGATCGAACAACATACCAAAAGTTATAATAATATAATCATCAATGATATCCGATCCATTATGTTTTTGAATAACATAAATATTGATTAGCTTTTAACATTTTTTTATTAGTTTAATATATATATATATATATGTTTTTCTTATTATTTAGCATTAAATTCTTGTTTTATAAATTAAATTTTAGTTAAAAATATATTGCATTATTTTAACTTTAAAATTCTTTATTTTATAAATTAAATTTTACTTAATAATAAAATTTATTATTTTAAATTTTTTTTTTTATTTTATAAATTAAAATTTAATTAATAATAAATTACATATTTTTATTGTATTCAAATTATAAAAATATAAAAAATCTGCTAAAACTGCAATTATATAATCATCAACTATAATCCAATCAATCATATATTTGGCTAACGAAAATATTTATTAATCTTTGATATTTATTTTCTTACGAAGTTAAAAATTATATATCTAATTTTAAATATTTCATCTTTAAATTTATTATTTTATAAATTAAAGTTTAATTAATAGCAATTTAAATATTTTTATAGTACTTTTTTAGAAATAAAGAATGTTTTTTTGCAACATAAAGAATGTTAAAATAGATAAATTTGTATTTTTTATGTGTATAATTGATAAAATTGTGGGTAATAACTCTTTACAAAAGATATTTTAACAACTTTTTAATTTTATTTTAAAATTTATTAATATAATTATTATATTAGTTCATTTAATTATATTTAACATTACAGATGGTATACACATATATCATATAATTTATTTAAATTTTGTATATATAATTTTTATTAAGGTTAATTATAATTACGAATTTAATTAATAATCTAAAAATAAAATCAATTAATCTTTTAATTATATGCTGCTAAAATAAAATATGTATTCATATTTGAAACAAAATATATTGAATAATATTTTCAGTAAATTAACTAGAAATTGATTTTAACAATATTATTTTTAATATAAATTAAATATCTAAATCAATACAATGACGTAATCGGTAATGTAACATATAAATCTAAAATTAGTTTCTTAATCAGTTATTCTATTTTAATTGTATATATTTTTCTAATATATATATTGTTTTTGTTTTTATTAACAAAGCCAAAAACAATAATTAAGATTGATAAAAAAACCAGAAAAATTGAGATTATGTTAGATATTTTTGTAACTTTTTTCATTGGTGCAGTGTATGTCGACACAAGAAAATAATGGTTATTATATTACACAGATGTTTTTTCAGTAAACAGAGAAGATATTACAAAATTCCAAATCCAAACTCTACATCAAATATCTTTAAATAGCTCACTGTGAAATTTCTATCATTATGTAAAAACTCAAACCGAGTCCATGCCAATGTGTTTATTCGACCCCACATATATTTATTACTTTCTAACTTTCAATTATTATTATTTATATTTTTTTCCTACCATCTTTCAATTATTTCTCCACCTCAATTTTTCTACAAAAAATCTGCTAATATTTTTCTTTTATGAACGAACATACATGTTTGACACATATCTGTGTCCATTCAGGAAAAGATGAAAGGATAAGAACAAATCTGTTTTTTTACAATGAGATATACGAGACAAAAAAAAAAATTCTACAAAATAAATAATAATACTCCTTTTGTTCTAAAAATTCAAGATATAATATTTTACTCCTTTTATTTCATTTATATGATGTTTTACTTTTATTTTTAAAAGTTAAATATAATATTTTACCTCATAAATAAATACTTAATTTCAATTTAATTAGATTATAAAATCAAGAATTAGTCCGGACGTGGGATTTGAAATTGTCTAGCATTTCTAGAAGAAAAAGAAAAGAAAATTTTCCAAAGAGTGACCCACATCAAACCAAGAACCTTATAAAAGCTTTTCATTTTTATAAAGAGTTTCTATACTATAAGATTAAAGAAATCAGAATCGTGGAATATATCAAAGTCCATATCTCTAAACCAGATCATCTCTCTTCCCAAAGCCAAAGTCCATACCTTCTCCTTCATTGATTTCCCAAACTAGCAAAAATCCCCAATCTGGATATTTCCCCCACTAAAACCCATCAAGAAAAATCAAGAATCAAGTTCTTTCTTTTTCATTTATGGCTACATCAATCTCGATGAACCCATCTCTGTTTCGTGTAATCTGTATACTACATTCGGTAATCGCTCTAACCAGTGGAACCCTAATGATGTTCTACACAGAGAAAGCTTCAATCTTTGGACTAGGAAGTGAGATTGCGAGCAAACTGAAAGGATCAACCCCACACGATGAGCTACTCATTCAGATTTCTCATTCATTCTCTGGTTTGCTTCTCTTTGCGATTGGGTTTGTACTGTTCATGGTGTCTTTCGTGAAGGACAGAGAGTTTCATAGCTTCTTCGCTGGAGGCTCTGTGATGCTCTACGTGTTAATGGCTTCTTGGAGAGTTTTGTTCGAGTGGAAAATTGAAGATCTTGCTTATGAATGGCCTAAACAAGCTCTTGGAGACATAGCTTTGGGGATCTCCTGGGTTTTCTTTCTTGTTTATTCATGGAGAGAAAAGTACGATTGATTGATTGGTGTCTCTTGTTCTAACTTGTGGGCTAAGCAAAAAAATCTCATCTTCAGTTTTGGTAAAAAGGAAACCGAAAGCATCTGTCGGAGTTCAGACCAGATCAGATCAAACAATAAATAGTTTGGGTTATTTTTTTATCAAATAATTTGGATTCATATATTCAGAAGATCAAGGATTAAAACGACAGCATTTGTATATTTAATGTCTAGTTCTTTAATTTATGCCATGTAGATCTTCTATGTTGGCTCAATCCATTGTGAAAGGAAAATTTGAGATTCTTATTTTTGATTAATAAATTGTGAAAATTACATGCGATCTTTGTAATTCTCTTGTTAATTGGGCCCATTTATAATAATAAATCATCGAATTTTGCAGGTTCTTTGTAATGTTTTGTTAATCGGCTTCTGATTTCTTATAAATGCGATGGATTCAGTCACATGTGAGGTTTAAACTCGTTGGTTTGGCATCACATTAATTCTATAGCAGTTTGGACATCATCCATGTTTCATCTTCTTAATTAAACTGGTTACTTTCATCATTTTAGTAAATATATTCACTTTTTTTTAATGAAAACACATTTATATATATAGACTTCCAGTGTTAAGTGACATACTTTTCCTCAAGAAATGTTACATTTTGTTAAAGAAGACAAGCAACAACTCATCAATACTATTAAAAAAATAAAGTATATTAGAAACTAACATTTAGTTCATGTGTTTATTACACTTTATGCCATTACACATTAATGATTTAATTAAATTTCATTAAGGGTAGTTATGGAATATAACATTATCTCTACAATCTATGTTTTCAAACAAGATAATTATTAAACATGTAGCCAAACAACCAAAATATAATGGATCCCACTTTCTCAATTAATTAAAATTAAAACAAATGTATATACAATCATTAAACTATTAAATCAACTGATAATCAATACTATTAAAAAATAGAATATATTAGAGACTAACCTTTAGTTCATGTGTTTATTACCACTTATGCCATTGCACATTAATAATTTAATTAAATTTCATTAAGGATAGTTATAGAATATAACATCTCTACAATCCATGTTTCCAAACAAGACAATTATTAAACATGTAACCAAACAACCAAAATATAATGGATCCCATTTTTCTAATTAATTAAAATTTAAACAAATGTATATACAATCATTAAACTATTAAATCAATTGATAAATATAATTAAATAATTTATACATCAACTCTTTTGTATATATAATGTAATATTCTCTAATTTATGATTTAATTCAAAATATATTTATAATAGTATATCTTAATATCATCTTTATTTTTGTTTCAAATATATATATATATATATATATATATATATATTACGATTGATGTTTTTATGATTGTACTTTTAGTGGGTTTTTCCATCAAATTGCAAAATATTTAAATCATCGAACGGGTTGAAAAATAAATTAACCAATTCCGATTATAAATTTCCTATAAAAAATCTTCGCATGAGTTTAATATATATATATTAAATAATTTCAATTGATATATTTTAAACTTAATAAAATATTAAAATTATTCCATATTTATACTATTCAAATATTTGAGGCATCAAATTTACAAATTATATATACCACTACAACATGTGTGTATATATATATATATTATTCTTTTTATACTTTCGTAAATATTTAATTATGTGTGTGTGTTTCCAAACCATGATCTTATTATATAACACAAATTAAAACATATAATGCGAAATTATTAAATTTTCTATTATACCCCTAATAAATAATTTGACTTTTGGTATCTTTATTATTCATTGGTTAATATTGAGGTTAAAGTAGGTAATCTATATTAAAAGTTGCATTGAAAATCTAAAACGACACTTATTTTGAAACGAGAAAACAACTCTAAAACGACACTTATTGTGAAACAGAGGGAGTATATCTTAATATCATCTTTATTTTTGTTTCAAATATATATATATATATATATATATATATATATATATATATATACATATTACGATTGATGTTTTTATGATTGTACTTTTAGTGGGTTTTTCCATCAAATTGCAAAATATTTAAATCATCGAACGGGTTGAAAAATAAATTAACCAATTCCGATTATAAATTTCCTATAAAAAATCTTCGCATGAGTTTAATATATATATATATTAAATAATTTCAATTGATATATTTTAAACTTAATAAAATATTAAAATTATTCCATATTTATACTATTCAAATATTTGAGGCATCAAATTATGCTTTATGTTTAAACGTAGTTTTTAACAGGTTGTTCCAACAAATTTACAAATTATATATACCACTACAACATGTGTGTATATATATATATATATTATTCTTTTTATACTTTCGTAAATATTTAATTGTGTGTGTGTGTGTTTCCAAACCATGATCTTATTATATAACACAAATTAAAACATATAATGCGAAATTATTAAATTTTCTATTATACCCCTAATAAATAATTTGACTTTTGGTATCTTTATTATTCATTGGTTAATATTGAGGTTAAAGTAGGTAATCTATATTAAAAGTTGCATTGAAAATCTAAAACGACACTTATTTTGAAACGAGAAAACAACTCTAAAACGACACTTATTGTGAAACAGAGGGAGTATATCTTAATATCATCTTTATTTTTGTTTCAAATATATATATATATATATATATATATATATTACGATTGATGTTTTTATGATTGTACTTTTAGTGGGTTTTTCCATCAAATTGCAAAATATTTAAATCATCGAACGGGTTGAAAAATAAATTAACCAATTCCGATTATAAATTTCCTATAAAAAATCTTCGCATGAGTTTAATATATATATATATTAAATAATTTCAATTGATATATTTTAAACTTAATAAAATATTAAAATTATTCCATATTTATACTATTCAAATATTTGAGGCATCAAATTATGCTTTATGTTTAAACGTAGTTTTTAACAGGTTGTTCCAACAAATTTACAAATTATATATACCACTACAACATGTGTATATATATATATATATATATATATATATATATATATATATATATATATATATATATTATTCTTTTTATACTTTCGTAAATATTTAATTATGTGTGTGTGTGTGTTTCCAAACCATGATCTTATTATATAACACAAATTAAAACATATAATGCGAAATTATTATTTTAATCTCTTAATCTTTACGTTATATTTTCTTCCAAATAACACAATTCATTTAAAAAAAAATCTAAATTATTAACTCATTTTGTATGCGGATTAAATAATTATAATTAAAATTAGATTGCATAATTAAAATCTAATTTACTATTAACAAATAAATAAAAAGTAAATTTTGTAAAGAAAAATAATCCCGCGCTTTCTAAACTCATAGTTACTGGTTAAAGGAGACAAGCAACAACTCAGACAACATAGACACATAGTACACAAAGACAGCAGTTATACAGAAATAAAAAGCAGCAAATATAAAATAAACGGAGTGGAGATGAGCCAAAGGGGCATCTGATCACAGATATTTCTCCACTAGTTCATATATTTTGTCTTCGCTACCTCCACCTACTCTACCCACCTCCTCTCCGTCTTTGAAGAGAATAGTGGACGGGATACGGCGTATGAGGTAACGAAGCGTAAGCTCAGCGGAGTCAAAAATGTTGTATGCGTACATTTTGAGCTGACCGGGGAAACGCAAGCCGACTCCGTCTAAAAAAGCAATCACGTTGTCACATTCCGAGCAGAAATCTTCTCTGAACACAACTATCACCGGGACTTCGGACTTGATTACAAGTGAATCCCAATCCGATACAGAGATTCTGTCAACTACGTCGTACATCAATGCATAAACAGAGAGTTCAAAGGCTATATATCAATGCAAAATATCACTAAAGCAAAATTTAAACGAATTTTTTTTTTTATTACCCTTGAGTTTGGTGGAATAGACCAAGTGATTGTCAGACGGTAGTGATGATGATACGTAAGTCTTGATAAAGGTGTCGTCTGACCCATAACACATCCCAATACTAAACCCTAAACACACCAAACACGTTATCGGTGCTACCAGACTGTACGAACCCCTAATTTGCTCCATCGATACTTTCTGATCTCTCTCCACTCTGTTTAAAATGTTGAGAACAAAGCGCTCTCTACTCTAGTTTTTAAAAGCGTCCATCATTTAATTTTAGATTAGTTAATCATCCACGATCCACCCACGTTTGACATTAAATATTTATTTCTTTGAAGCTAGAAGCTTCCTGCGAGTCAAATATGCAC